>PVKB01006887.1:0-48995 GCA_004027205.1 Ctenodactylus gundi | reverse complement strand
AACTCAGGTTCCTACAGCCATATCTTTTTTCAGTTGTAGTTGAAGCCTAAATTATATGTTGATTCAAGTGCTTTTGAGCAAAGTACAAGCATTATTACTAAGATTATTCCACCATGCGTTTATAGAAGATATCAAATACATCAGTGCTTAAGCGAATGTTAAAGTATGTGGCTTGGTTTACAATAAAAATAGAATTTTTTAAATCCAGATTCTTCCGAGAATAATGGCAAAATAGGAAAAAACAGAAGGGCATAGCACTTTGGGATCCTCGGAAGGACACTTTCCACTGCCCCAGAACCAAGTGCTCCTCTAAATGTTCTTTAGATCGTGTTTTTCTAGGACTCTTTTAATTGAATTTTTATTATTTCCTCAGAAAAAGTACTAATACCAAGAGGTAATCAGCTTTTCCTTGATGAAACAAAAAAGAAAGAAAACACCTAAACAATTAACCTTTAAAGAAAAATGGGAAAGAAAAATTTGGTTTTGGCTTACACCCTTGGAGTTTGTCATCCATGATTGGATGGCACCATGGCTCTGAATCTAGAGCCAGAAGAAATGGCAGAATGCATGGTAAAACAAAAATACTCTTGGTCCAGAAGCAAGGCAAAAGCAGGTCCCTGGAATCTCCTTACGCCTTCTAGGGTATACCACTAGTGAACAGAAGTCCACCTAGTAAATGCCATTTGTTAAAATTCCTACCACCTCCACGTCACTCCAAGCTAGGGCCTAAAACTTTATCACATTGCTTTTGAGGGATATTCTAGATTAAAATTATAGTATCTTGAGAAATTCCTTCTTTCAAGCAGTGGGAACTCAATGAGTATGCCACGAATAAATAAATTTGCAAACAGATAAAGATAGTAGAGGGGAGATTGTAGCTAATATATAGAAGGAAACAAAAACGTGAATATGCAGAGCCCAAAAGACAGAGATCGTCCTGTAGTCAAGGCCAATAGTGTTCAATGTGAGCTATCAAAAGGCCCAAACACGCTTTATTTCTATAAATACCCATATCAAAATATGTTATAAAAGTTTGAAGCTGGAACTCAAAAAAATTGTGTTGGAAGTTTTCATTCTTACTGGATCAATAAAATGATGCTAGGTAACATTTTTAATCTAGACTTTGTTCAGTGTAAAGTGGAAATAATAAAATCAACTGTCATAATTGATCATCAGATTTATTTGCAATGAATCTAAAACAGTTAACAAAGTCCATAATTTTAGTTACTCTTCAATAATTGCTATACATTATTATATATTTATTATTGCATTAAAAGCAAATATCTACATTTATCTTATTTGCTTTACTTTGAAAAACATAAAAGGCTTTCTCTACAGAAATTACTTATTTCAAAAACAATTTAAGGACATTATTTAATAAATAAATTCATATTATTATTTTTAAGTGATTTGAACACAGAAACTACATAAACTAAGACCTACAGATTATTCCTTTACCCAATCAACAAAACAAGAATCATTAGAGGCAGGAGGATTTCTGTGAGTTCGAAGCCAGCCTGGGCTACATAGTGAGTTCAGAAACAACCTGGACTCCAGAGCAAGACCTTGTCTCAAAAAAAGAAAGAAAGAAAGAAAGAAAGAAAGAAAGAAAGAAAGAAAGAAAGAAAGAGGAAGGAAGGAAGGAAGGAAGGAAGGAAGGAAGGAAGGAAGGAAGGAAAGAAGGAAGGAAGGGAAAAAACTAATTTCTCTTCCACTAAAATTGAATGAAATGTCTATTATTCTATGATTGCAACTGAGATTCAACTATCAAAACTTTCCTCAATTTTTTAGATTCTGCGGACTGTTCATATAGTCTATATATTGATAACAAAATTACATGTCTGAACTCTTAGTATGAGCATGAAAACTAAAATATCACAAAATATGTGGCTGTATTATTTTATAAATATGCATGATTTTTAAATGTACCACAGAAACACTGTCTGATGCCACTCATGACTCAGCAACTTTGAATGAACTCAAATTCAATATTAAGCTACCAATAAAATTTAAATATTTGACAACCAGTAAGAGCTTTTTTTCTTGTTTTGTGTGTTCTACTTCACCTTCTCTTTTCATTTCTTTCAGTGTTATCCTTTCAAATCGACATAGTCCAAGAGGTATTTTTCTAATTTCAACCTTTTTTCCTAGCCAGAATATTTTCCAGCCAATCTTAGATAAATCATAATGAGCACAACCTTCACACACCCATCCTCTTTCTCCTTATCCATTAATTCTATTACATATGGCATCTATGAAGATTTTTTGAAGAGTTATAATTACTCCAAATTTTAGTCTTTCTGCTTTCTCTAAACCAGGAAACTGAAAATAAGACTAATCATTTCCATGAAATGTCTGCTAATTTTTTACAATTTTGTTTCCAATCATCTTATGTCTTATCTTCAATTACTAATGCAAATTGAGAACTTTATTCCAAACATCTCTGCAGCAATTATTTGTGAAAGTCATTTAACAGCTATCTGCAATTTTCAACTTGATACATTATTTTCCATTGCTATGTTACAAATTACTACAAGCTTAGTGTTTTCAACTATGAGATATTTCTTATATTTATTTTGTTGTCTGGACTACAACTTTACCACATAGGGATTAGGAGACTGAATCAAAGGGCTGGTCAGTCTGCAAAATAGCGCATAGCTTTTGGTTGTCTTGTATATACATTGTGCATGAGTTTCATTAAGCTGTAGGATGAAGCATGTAAATTTCTGCTGCCTGTCAATGAAGGAAACTCTGAGCTCTTAGAGGTCACAACATTTTGTGGACCTAGGCTCTATGAACGGTACATATTACACATATTGTTTTCTCTCTGGACAACAGGGGTATGGCTCTGTGACTCTGCCTTTTCCTCAGTTACCTTGATTGGGTCTAGACAACCATAATTTTCTTTAATTTAGGGTGAACTAATGCATACTTCATATTAGCAGCAATATCCTACCATATTCACAGTATGAACTCCATATGCATGGAGAGCGAATAACCTAGGCTGTGTGCAGCTAGGTTCCTAGGGACCATCTTGTAAATTCTCCTAATTCAGGCTGCTGTTGACAAAACCATTATTGGTACTCTTCACAGGTAGTTCTTACCTACTCATAATTTGATAAAATATAGATTACAAAAGGGAATGAAAGGTTATCATAAACTCTAAATAATAAAATCAGTGAATGTGATATTTTCATATTGTGTTGAGTATAGATTTAGCATTATATAATGATCATTAATATCAATAGTCATTAAATACTTTTAACACATTTCTTTAATCTTAATTTGTATAAGAATAACAGTTAAAACTTTGTCATATGTACTATACACTTGTTTTAATAGATTCTGTTAGCATGTATTTATAGATTTCCAATTCTGCATTTCCAGATATCAATTGTGTGTTTTAATAGACTTAATCCTATCGTACATCTTCATCACCAAGCATTTTGACTATAGGGAAAGAAACAGTAATAACTACTAAGCTATTTTCACTTCTAGAAATTTATTTTCATGCAGCTATTAATGACATTGAATTTACCATTTAGTGACTGCTTTTATTTAATGTAGCAAAGCCATTAATGATAAATGTAACAAAATTTAAAAGACCAAGAGTAATGTAATAATTTGGAAAATTATCACGTTTTTCTTGCTGACCTTTCCATGCCATTGAGAAAATTGATCACTGCAATAGAAAAAGAGGTTCCTCCATTTACTTTGTATGAAACTAAATTTTCAGGTGTGTTCTAGTTACTGTAAAAAATAATATGACACAATGCGTTTATTATAAACAGTTAAGTAGATATTCTGTGCTTTCTGATCATCTTTCCTCAGTGTTATCTTTCCTCTTAGTACCAATATGCTGAACACCTTTGAGATGAAATTGTTCATGTGCAATAAATAATACCCAATTTTTATTTTTTTACTTTTCTTCAGCAGGGTCAGGAATGTGGGCACATTTCTTGAATGGCACTGCAAAGAGAGTTGTGCCTATGATATATTCTTTAGAACAGAATTAAAATACATTCAGAGTCTGCTAAGATATTTTGCTTATTGATGTACAACATTATGGAGATATTTCAGCAAGCGTCTATATAATTTTCTTCTCATCCAACATTTTAGTGCTGATGAACTTGGACACTGTCCGAGAGAAGGTCAAGTACAGACACTCCAATGCCTACAAAATTCTGCGTTTGACTCTCTCACTATATTCTGACATAGAGTATAATTTTAATATATGTGCAAATCAGCCCATGAATAAAAGTGCACAAATCTGAAATAATAATCAGGGAAATAGTTTCCATCATTTTCCCTCATAAACAACAGCAACAAGAATGGAATAAAAGTTCAAGACATATGGATGAAATTATTATGGTTGAGCACTGATGCTAGCCTTTCTAAAAAAGTAAAAATTATATCTTACAGTAACCTTTTCTAAAGGCGTCACCTCAGGCTTTCAAATTCCTTTTGATATCACAAGCAGATTTATCGCAATGACCACCTGCACGCTGTACCTATGGGAATCATTTGCCTTTATCTGGCAGAGAGCAGTAGCAATAAATCATGTTTTATTTCATATCGAATGTGATGTGTATAATTATTTCATATGGAACTATGCCAGTTATTGGATTTACTTTGTACTTCACAAATATATAATTTTAATACAAATAATGAATGCATAAAACGAAACATAGGAAATATTGCCCAGACCTCACATTTCCACCAAACACTGCAAATTCTGGTTAGTATATATTCAGCGGAGAATTCAGTAGCAATCTGAGTTCTTCACCTATAAGCTGACTCACAGACTCAATTTGAAAATACAGCAGCTCATGCAGTTTTTATTACACTCACAAAGATTAATCGATGCTAATGATTAATAGAGACAAATATTACAGGAAGTAGAGCCTCTGAATTAAAATATCCCTTTCAGTGAACTATTTTTTGGAAAGAATGCTTAAATTCATTTCCTATGAAGAAACAACACTTAGTGATGTTATATTTCCTTAAACTATGACACAATATTATTTAATTTCACATGTATTTAGTTATTTTTATACTTTATATTTATATTGTGTTATAAGTATAATTGGTTAGGAAAATTTTAGGGCCTGATATATTATCATTGTATAGATTTATGAAATAATTGGAAGTGTCTCCCATTATTTTCTTTGTGTATTATTGTTTATTAAAGTATGTTTCTCTAATAGAAGTAACACTATCCAAAACTTAGACAGTTTAAAAATAATTATTCTTTCTTCTTTTAGACATTTTTCTTTCCAACTACTTTTACTTTTCATTTGATTTCTATAAAATAATCTTTGAAGTTCACTTTAAAAAGATTTAAAAAAAACCAAACCACCCGTTCCATAGTTTTTCTAATAAAGGGCATATGATTATATATATGTTTTATATTTTTGTCACCTTAAGGGTGTTGGTTCTTTTTTTTAAATCAAGTTTCCCAAAAGCTTTAACAAACCATGTCTGCCAATATAAACTCCCTTGTATATCTACCATTTTTATTAACTACTTGCTTCAATACACTCTTAAGTATAATCTTTTCTATCTTCATGGGTTTCTTGCATCCTTTATCTTCCTCAATACACTTTTTCTACTTTCTTTTCTTTCTCTTTTTTCTTTCTTCTTTTATGATCTTTCTTTGCTTTCTTTCTTCATTCTTTTGTTTTCTCTTTCATCTTAGGGATTAATCCTAGAGCCTTTTCATCTCCAGCTCTTATTTTTAATTTAATTAATTACTGAGACATGATGTTGCTGTTGCTAAGTTGCTGAGCTGCCGGCATTGTGCTAGAACTTAAAATCTTTGTTCAATGTCTCTCTTTCTTAATCACAGTAAGATTTCTTGTTATTCCTTTAATTACAGCATAGCTTTTACTTTGTTCATATGGCTTCACATATAGGTTGCTAAATGTTACTATATTTTTCCTAAATATTTTTGCAGTTTAAATTTTGATTCATGCATATTATTTCTTTTTTCAAAATAATTTTAAGCTATTTAACATTTATAAAATATATTTATTAATTTAAATGTAATTTTGTATTGTATGAAAGGATTCTTGTTTGATTTTTTTTACAAAATTCATTGGTATCTGAGTGTGTCTTTATATGTGACCTAAAACATGGTCATGATTGAGAAATTTTCACGATATATATATATAAGTATGTATTTCTGGTAGTGTCAGACTGCATACACTCAGCAAGTCAGATAGCCAGACAAATGTAAGATGAAAGAAAGAAACAAACAAACAAAGAAACAAAGAAACAGAGAAACAAAGAAAAAGAAAGAATGAATGAAAGAAAGAAAAGAAAGAAAGAAAGAAAGAAAAAAATTGAGGGGCAGATTGAGACACAAGAGCAACAGTATAGGTTAGTTGTATATTCAATATAAAATAACATTTGATTCCTGATGTTTAAAAATTATATTTGAACTAAATGATGTTAATGCAAATTTGATCTTAAACACCTCAACAGGCCCATGTGTTAGAGTTTTGGTCTTTAGGTAGATGCTATTGGGAGAAGGTAAATTCTTTGGAATGGGAACTAATGGGAAGTCTTTGGGTCATGAACACTTAGTCTAAGAGAGATGGTGGAATCCCAATCTTTTCTTCACTGTCTCTGTGATATTTAATCTTGATTTTCAACCTTAATGAACTAAGAGACACTAATACCTAACAAATTAGTGATTCTTTTACCTGCGACTGTGACAGTGTTTCCAGAGATGATTGTTACATAGATCAGCAAACTGAAGAGGGGGAGATCTTCCGGATTGTGGGAAGTACTATCACCTGGCTTGAAACCCATACGAAATGGAAAGAGGGAAATGAGTGTTGGCCTATCCTTGCAAGCTTCCTCTGGTCCCAGCAGGTCTTTCTGTTGCTGCTTCCATTGTCTCTAAATGTCAGACTCCAGCTTCTCTTTTCAATGCGTACTTCAGACTGATGACTTTCAAGGCGTTTTAAGGCCTACAGTCTCAGTGTGTGGTGAATCACTGATCTTCCTTGTTCTGAAATTTCCTGCTTCTCAGGCTCAGCAGCGACGGGATGTCCCAGGTCTCCTGTGTGCAGATAGCCATTTTAGGTCATCTCTCCCTCACCCTTGGGTGATATATATATATATATTCTCATTATAAGCTGTTTAGTTAAGTTTTCTTAATGACAAAATGCTGACTAACACATACACCAAACTTTAATCTTCTCAACTGTGTGATACAAGATTTATTAAAAATTCTATTCCAAGATAAATTAGATGAGACATTGAAGAAAACTATTGCCCCACCCCACTCTCCCACCCCCTGGGGATAACTTCTTCATTTTATTGGAACTTGTGTCAGATTAAAGAGTAAAGGTGGCTCTTGTCTTGTTAAAACACAGATCAGGGGCTCTTGGGATCTGTAAAGTGCTGAAATGAGAAAGGAGTTCATAGTCTAGCCTGCATGAGGATTGATAAATTTCCTCTGTCTTACCGGGGGTCCAGAGCTACCATTAAGAGGCCAGAGCAGCTGGAGGATGCTACACTGTTGGACAGTCTACAGTAGGCAAGGAAATAAGCTTAGAATGAAAGAGAGAAAAAGGGTGAGATGCCTAGTCAACGTTTCATCCTAGTTTTGCTCTTATAACTGTTTTTGTTGATATTGTGAAACTGAGATCCATCCCTGCCCAATCCTCTCCACCCACAAATTTTGAGATAAAATAATAAATTCCATCCTTGTTACATTATGTTTTTACAGGTACTAGTTTGCGCCTTCTCATCCTTAGGGATGCAGATATTCTGTTCAAGATTTTGGTAACAATTGGTTTGACCAATACAACTAACACAATTTTTGTTGTTATTCTTATTTGCTACTTACAATTAATTGCCATAAAAGTAATATGAGACAAATAGCATCAAATATCTGTGTATGTATATAACTAATATATTTGTCTATGTTTTCTTAAAAATATTTGTATCTATGTTTCCTTAATGTTTACATTAATCCAAAACTATTGGCCTTAATTATTTTCTAAAAATGATCGCTAAATTTATTTTAATTAGGTACACTGTACCAAATTTTGTATTCTTTATTTTTCTGTTGCATTTTTATTTGTGTCAGCTATATGTTAAGGACCAAATAATGTGAGTTTCATTTGCATCCTTACTAATTTAAATGACTGATTGGAAAGGTATAAAATATATTTCTTAATTTTTAAATTAAAACTATACTTTATATGACTATTTTGGCATTTAAAGGGGACGTTTGCTGTTTTTAAATTTTTTAATGAATTACTTTTGCTGTACATGTCAAATATATTTATAGTGCTGGTATATGTACAGAATCAAAAATTGATAATGTTATAAATGATTCAAATCTACTAAACCTACTGTTTTTCTTAGTTTCTCAAAATAAATAAAATTGTATATTAAAAATATTATACTTTTTTCATCAATTTAAAAAAATTGTTCCTTTGTTATGCACACATAGAATTGTCTTTATATTTTTTGTTTGTTTGTGTGTGTGACAGGGTCTTGTTCTGTAGTCCAGGCTGGTCCTTGAGTCATACATTAGTATCTGCTCTAGTCCAAAACTCTGAGGACAAAAAGATGAAAAAAAAAATATTTGGATATAGTTTAGAGGTGTTTTTTTTTCAAAAGATATGCTGTGAACAAATGTGAGCAAAGATGGAAGGGAGTTGGAAGGAGAGATATACTCAGTCACAGCAGGAAGCACTGCCTTCTGTCTAAGGGTGTCTTTTTAGTGCTCAATGTGGCAGCCAGAAGATAGCATTCCTAGGGTCCCTGGGGTTTGCCTGGAATATCTGACTTCCTTAAGAGCCAACCATGGCATAGCCTCTGATTTTGCCTGGCTCCTCCAAGAGGGCTCCAAGTCTAAGCCAAGAAAAAACCCTGCCAAATGCTTTCTTCAGTTTTGGCCTAAAGCAACAAAAATGCTTCTTCAATGGCATTGCCAAGGTTGGAAATTCACTCCCAGTTGCCCCATGGTTCATCTTATTAAATACAAATGGTGTTCTGGTGGGATCTGCTCTGGCAGGCTTTCGGATACCAAGGGAGCCACAGATTTGTTAGTATTTCAAGATGCTCTCTTACACTCTACATAGTGGGAAAAAATTCTATTTTTTTTACATAGACAGCAGATTTTAACTACTTTCAAATATTAAGTACAGTTTATCACTACTTTTGTATTTTATTTCTCATGTTGATTCCAAAAGGGAACTGAAAATGGCTAGAGAACTATTAAGTTGAGACCTAAATTGGGTTGTAATCTCTGTATGCACGCCTTTCCTCATTTTGTTCATATATATTCTTAACTAAATACTAGTTCTTCAAGAAATGAACTTATCTTCTAATTATGAATTAAGCAATACAAACAGAAATGTGCTTAAACTCTAGAAGTTCTTAAGATACCTTTAATATAAGTCAACAATGTGTAAGCATTGATAGTAAAAAGGTATCAAACAATTCATGTTTTAAGGGCAAGAAAACTACATGAATTTTATATTTCTATTCTTCATAACGTCCTATCTCTCATTAAAGTAGCTATCTCTGTATGTCAAATATATTACTTATCGTGTGAGTAAGCTAGTTATTTTTAGCTTTGCGACATTGTGTGACAACCAGTATCTATTTGATTCCACATGATAAAAATTGATGAAAAAGTAACTCAAGGCTGGTAAGGACAGAGAATGAGAGATTGAGCACATAAACTTGTATCAATAAAGATTCATCTTTTGAAAGAAAAGCAGAATCTACTGGATCAAATAGAGTATTTATTTCTACCTCTAGTGGATTTGCTTTCAGAGCTACATCACCTAGGAATTAAAACATGTGGTCCATATTTGCTTCCCTTAAGAATATTCACTAATATTAGTGTTAGCGAAGATACATTCTGTGTTGCCACTGAAAACATTTCTTAAATTGTTAATTTAAAAGATCACATAATACAGTGATTTTAATCAATTATAACTTATTGATTACCTAAAAGATCTTAGAATATGATTTGGCCACCAAGATATATAAAGATTAATAAGAAACTCTGTTTGCCCTTGAACTTAATTGTCTTTTGGAGAAATGAGCTATAGTACTAAAAATAGCTAATTGGTAAAGATGATATGTATTAGACAAAGAAATTAATATTAAAGAGTGCCTCTATTGTCCACATTAAACCACAATTGATTTGTAATCTATGCCATAAAATATTGGCACACCATTTTTCATTTACTGGAGAGATACTCTATGAAGTGACTCATTCTGAGGTCTGTACTTACAAAAGGTTAAGGGGTTATGGAAGCTAAATAAATATTTGCATAGAGCTTTTCTCTTTTTGATAGTCCTCTCCCGACATAGCAGGAAATGATAAGGGCATCTAATGGAAATTTATAATGGGTCAACTTGTTGGCTTAAATCAAGTTCCGATTTCTTCCTTAGGGATTTTTTCACGCTTCTGATGTGTCTTTTTCCAGAGAATGCCCCTTAAGACCATGTGTTTGAGATCAGGAAACTTTAGTTCCATATTTTACTACCTCATCTCTACTAGGTTAGGGTCACCCCAGTGAGAAAATCAACTCAATGTGCAGGAATTATTGTTTAAAAGGTCCTTCCACTCCATGTATCTGTGGCTGGGAAGGCAACAAAGGGAAAGCTAGAAATGTATTAGTTCTGGGCAATGAGGTAGTGCCCAGACCGAAGAACCTTTAAGGCACACCTACCATTTCCATGATAAGGTCTCAGTAGAGGCTACCAGAAAAAGCCTAAATCTAGCATCACATAACATAGCAGTACCTGGGCTCACAAAACAGCTGCCTCTCTGAGCCTCCATAGTAATGGTGATCTAGTGCTGACCTCAGCTTCTCCAGAGACTACAGTGTAGCAGCCATGTATGAAGTCTACATGGACAATACAGACTTCCTCCAGGAGGCCTGCCAGCTCAGGCTCTTGTAGCAAACCTGAAAATTCACACACAGACTTTTATCGCAGATGCAGACTTCGCATGTGTTTAAAAGGGGAGAGTTTAAACTTTGTATTTTTTGCTAGGTCTCTTTTGCATATTCTAAACCGATTTTTGAAACATTTTGATTGGATTATACTGAATGATTTATTTCTCTACTCTTCAGGACACCTTATAAATCCTCAGGGTTTTTTTTTATGATTACATCTTTGAGGACCTTTTGTCATTTCAAATAATCCATTTCTCCTAATTTCAAACATTGCTTAATATTAATTGTCAAAATTCTCTATATATTTGTGAAATTGTTTCTCGGAATTTGATACTCAACTCTACCAGCTTGGTTACATTTTCTAGAATAATAAATGAGCTCCCAAATCAGTTCATCAATGGTGAAGTCATTATTCTTCTAGATACATTTATTTTCCTTCAAAAATCTCCTGTGTTTGATTCATGCCATTTTTCATGGTTTGTTAAGCTAAAAAATTAGAGAAATCAATGGCTAATAATTTTTTTCACCTATCACATTTCTAAGTCATCAAATGTTGAACATATTTATTAATTTTTTTGATTATCTATGTTGACTGAATTTCTCTTCTCTCATTTTCAATCTTTTTTATATTCCATTTCTATTAGCAATGGAGGTTTTCCAAACACATTATTAAGTTTTTAGTTTTAAACTGTAGCTCTCCTACATTCCTGGATACTGTTAGAAGGCCAGTCTTGCCTACTCTTCTAAATTTTTCCCCAACTTAAAGTTAGCAAACTGAGTTCCATTATTTGCATTAATTGGTTAACTGTTTTGCTACTCACACTTTTGTGCAAATTCTTCTTCTTTAGGCTAAAATTTCTTCTTTTCTCCACCATTGAACTGTTAGTCAATATGATTTATTTTAAATATAGCCTTTACTCCATGTCAGGAACTATTCTCTGTAACTTTACCGTGTAAAAATTTAGACATTTTATTGAGTGTCCAGCAGTGTCCTTAACTAAGATCTTAGTTGCCAAAAGGGCTGCTATTCATTTGTCATCCTTGATTATATTTCTGCTAAGTTAAAAAGAGTTCATTAATACAACAATACCAGCTGGGCCCAGTGGAACAGGCCTATAATCCCAGAATTATGCAAGTTCGAGGCTGGAGAATCTTAAAGTTGAACCCAGCATGGAAAATGTAGCAACTTACTGAGGCCCTGATTCAAATTCAAAAATAAAAATGGATCAGAGAAATAGCTTAGTGTATAGGTCCTGGGCTTGATCCCTGATCCCCAACAAACAAAAATCTAATTATATGACTTCTCAGGAAGGTATGTTGATTTTAAAATAATTTTTATTGTTGAGTAAATAATATATTTTGAAAAACATAAAAATTAATATTTTTCAAAAATGCTACCCAGGATAAATATACATTTCCATTTTTTTTTGAATTTGATACTTCAGTTTATACCTTCAGTTGTCATAACCCAAGGAAGCATTAATTAGTAAGCATATTTACTTGTACTCAGTACTATATACAGTACAGAATAGTTTCTATACGTTTCCCATTTTCTAGAAAATTAAAATGTAACACTTAAGATTTATTCTTCAATTAAAATAACTTTCCACGAAAATTTCACTGTATGTTACATCTCAAAAAATGAGGAAATTAATATACACAATAGTTTCAACATGTCAAATTTATTTTCCTCATTGTGTAAATTATATATCCAATGAGATAAAAAATAGTGACATGTCTACTTTTAAAACTTACATGTTTTCACATAAAATTTTAACTAGTATTTAAAAATCTAAATATATTGTAAATAAATCTAGTTATTATGTAACAAATTTCCATTGCATGTTAATATTTTAATGTTTTTTAATGTAGTAACAATACAAATTACTGAAAAGGTTAAAATTTTAAATACATGGCTCTCTTAGACTGTTCCTTATTACATAATATTATGAAACAACAAATATTTAGTTTGTAAATTATTTTAAAATGAAATGTCAAATCTTGTACAATCCTTATGGCCTTTAAAATTTAATAAATGGTTCATTACAAGAGCACATTTTATGCAAATTATTTTTCTATTCACTTAGGCAAACTTCCAAAAATAGTTTAAGATATTTAGGGTGTTTCAAATCTGTTAAGAAATACTACCATGAATTATTTTTAAATTAGAAGTTAAATGTATTTGATTATCAACCAGTTTGGCATATGGAAAATCCACATTACTTCAAATATAAATTCGTGGGTTCAAGATCAGGTTTTGTGACTTATTAGTGGTTTCTCCTAAGAGTTATTACCCATCCTTATTGATAAGACTCATACTTATTAAATATATTCTAAATTTTATATATGAGAATATGTATAATGCATAGATGTTGTGATTATATATATATATATATATATATATATATATATTTACAATGTATGTAGTGCTATGATAAACTCTAAAAATTAGTTATATGCTAGATGTTGTGGAACCAAAGAGAAATTACCATTTTTATATGATTTCAATGAACAAATAAATAGGATATATAAAATCAGAGAGACTGTATAAGCCACTTTTTGGTGAACAACTTGCAAAAAAATATAGACACTAAGGCGACATAGACTGCATGACCTACTTCTCACTCAACAAAAATAAATACTGTAGGAAAATACATTGATTCATTAATTTGAAATTAAGTCAATACTACATATAGTGTATATATTCAAAATTGGTATTTTGAGATCAACTTAATTTTCTTTTTATGAAGGAGCTCTTTGAATTCTGAGTCCAACTGTACAAATATGAATAATTATTTCACCTCGGTGAATCTTAACTTCTGACTACTTAAAGATCAGAAAAACAAAACATAGATTTTTAAAATCTTTAATGTCCTATTAAAAAGCATTTAAAAGAATACTGTTATAGAACAACACCCCTGAATGTTCTTACCATTATTTTATTCTTAACATAGATTAAAATAAGTATTTGATTTATAATGCTTACAGTTGAATGTTACTATGTGATTTTTTATATGATCTCATTTTTGTCCAGTCTATAAATCCAATGGAAGATTTACAATGGCATTGCTTTATTGAGTAGTATTAAAATTTTGAGTTTTAAAAATATTTTTATCTAAAATAACCAGACCAATAACAGGAAACATCCATGTTATCTGTGTTGAAATCCTTGACTATCTCTTTTAATACTCAGATTTCTTTTTTGAAACAGAGTCTCACTCAATAGTTTAGGCTGTTTCTGAGCTCACTATGTAGCCTAGACTGGCTTTGAACTCGGAACAATACCTCTGCCTCAGCCTCCCGAGTGCTGGTATTACAGATGTGCAACATGACTGATGTGGTGCTGGCGAATCGATCTCTGATACTTAGCGATTGCTGGGCCAGCATTTTAACCAAGGAGCATTCTTCCAGCCCAATCCTCACATTCTTTTAATATCATAATTCTTAAGTAATGTAAGTATGAGTCAGATTTTGGATATTAGTTATTATTTATCAGGGCATAAGACAAATTTATTTTACCCTTTTGTTTGTACAACTTAAAACACATCATTAGCGTTTTTATTATGTATTTTATACCTTTAATTTTAAGTTAATATTATTGAACTTACATTATCATGTTAAACATATTTTTGCTCAATGCATTTTTCCCTCAATAAAGTATTGACTCCATTATGTTTTTTTTTCAACTTGGCATCTATGATTGTACAAACAAGGTCTCCTAAGTACAAACAAAAATCCTCTCCATTTTTTGCTAGGTTGAAGCAAAATCTGCAAAGAAGTCCTGACATCATGTGCTTTTCAGGGACACAAGCCTGTTCCAAGTGCTTGATTCGTGTAAGACCATCAGTGCTGATCTGTATTACCCTTTGTTAACTCATTTCACAGTTTTGCAATAATGTATTCCTGGGTTTCTCATTCAAGGAAAAATATTGTAGAGTAGTATAATAAAAACACTCAATTTTAAGAGACCAGTGGAGTCCTAGGAGAGAAATTATATTAGCAACTTATCATATCCATAAATGTCAACCAGCTTAAAAAATAATTTAGAAACATTGCTGTTAAAGTTGATACTGATTCATAAAAGTAAAAAATGTTGAGAAAAATGAGCGTTCTTTCTATATTCCTTATTATCAATATGTTCCTGAATATAAAATACCCATTTGCCAACACCCATTGAGAAATGGGTAAAAATAATCTACGGAATCATCACATTTTCTTTGATGAGCTAGTACTTGCCTGCATAGACCGTGTGTGAGAAGAGGACGGCTGTGTCCAGATCTCATGAAAGTGAAGAAAACACCAAGGTGGATTTCCCGAAAACACAGTCAGAATCACAGAAGATTAAAGAAGTCAGGGGTCTCCCAGTGGATTTTTTTTTTCTTCTTTAGGTTTCAAAATCAGAACCTTACATTCCCCAAATCCTACAAATTTCTGACTCGACTTATATGTGGAAATTTGCTAATTCCTTCCTGTCAAAGAGCAGATTGAAAAGGCTAAACCACTCATAATTTTCATATTCAGAAAGGTAAAAATATTTTAAAGTAAACATATTTGTTCTTCACCACAGCCATGGTTGCAGTTGTACTGACTTTTGTCAGTGTTCCTTATCAAAAAACACAATGGCTGGATATAGTTCAATAACAATAAAAAATACAGATCCACAAATTTGAAGGAATAGTGAACAGCAATTAGAACAAATTATAGAAAATAAATATAACTAAAATCAGTGAAAAGTAATATGCTTGAACATGTCAATGTGACATTTATTATGAAAAGATCCATAAGAATAAATCATTTTTGAAAAAATGATGCAAGTCATTAAAAGAGAAATATAGCTCATATGATCAAAAAAATTGCCACCGTGGAATTCTCAACAGAGGAAAGAGTAATTGTTTAGCATCAGGAAGAAATTATTTTTTTCAAATTTCAAATTATAAATAAGGAATATGTCAGTAACCGATTTTTATTAAGATTACATATTTTTTTCAGAAAGAAGAAAAATTGCACAAGTTAAATGTCAAAGGTTTGGGTAAAATTAAAGATAAAAACTTATGTAGATATATAAATAGTGTTTTATGCCATAAAGTAGCTGTTGTGAACTATTCTGCTTCTATAGAGAGACAAAATATATGAAAACAATATTACATAATCCAGATGAAGAAATAATAACACTTCTAAAAATATTTTATTGTCATAAGAAGGATGCAACTATGATTGCCTAAAATTATTTTAAAGAGACCCAAACAGTATAAAACAGGATAGTGACAAAAATAAGGTTCTATATTTGTACATAGTTTCTGATATTCAGAAAAAACAAGCAAAACATTTCAGGTATTTCAGAACATAAACTAAATTTATAATGTAATCTAAATCTTTATATGAAAAAGACACAATTTGAATCATGTGGATTGTACTGAGATAAAGATGGTTATACATGTATCTCTCCAGTATGTTCATGATATCTAGTCGCACACTCCTTTTCTCTTTTTCTTAGAGATTAAATTATAACATTCTTTTTTCTTTCTGTCTCATTAGTCTCATGGTAAAAGTAATGTATTCGCTTGGGAGTTTGGATAACCAAATTAAATACAGTGCATTTAATGGAATTTGAAGTTTAGGGAAGTGATGGATAATTTCAGTCTAAATATATCTAATATGTTACATGCGATAAAATCTTGTACTAGAAATTATCCTTCTAAATTTCAAATTTAAAATTAGTTTTTTCAAATTGTAACCTAATTCAGGCAAAAGGAAGATCAGATTAAAATGATGGATAATAAAATATATAGGTTTTAATAAATTCTCTGAAATATTTGGTAAACGTATTAGTGTAGTATGCTGAAAGATTAAGATAAACATAGTTTGGGTAAGTATGAGAAAATAATTGTAGCTCTCAGTCATCAAGCATCTCCCACAAAATTATCAATGGTAAATGTAATGTTGTAATATGTCATTACCAAAGCAAATAGGAAAATAGTAATTCTAAAACGCCAAGACTAGCAAACACTATAGGTCAAGAATATTTTTTCACAACGTTTCTATACTATTAAGCTGTTTTTTTCACTTGTGAGCTATAGTGTTTTTAAGTTGTTTTCTACAACCACGTTTATTTATATTGGAGTTAATGACTTGGTGTAAGCATGCCTATTGGCATTGATCATCACATACTAAAGGAGAAACATTACACCAAGGAAAACCACTTACCTGAACATGAATAAAAGGTTTTCAAAACAGTAAAATGATGCAGAAACTTCAGCTGTTTAGATGTCTGATAAGATCATTATAAAACCAATATTCATAAAGTCCCTAAAACATAATAAACATATTTAAACCAAAAGCTGGAGATTAAAAAAAAAAGTAGCCAAGCTCATTGGTGCAGTTTTATAATCCCAGCACTCAGCAGCACAAAAGAATCACACTTTGGAGCCCAGCTTGGGAGGCTTAATGTCTTAGGGAAACTGTGTCCCAAATTCTTAAACAAAAACTGGGCAGGAGACGTAGCTCAGTGTAAAGGTCCCAAGGTCGCATTCCTCTATCAAACAACAGCAAAAACGCAACAGTAAAATGATCCAGTCAGTGAAAGAAATCTCTTTTAAACAACTGTAGAGGGAGAGAGAAAAGCCGTCAGGCATAGAGGACGAAAATTTTTATAAATTAAACTGATTATAAAATGGGGAGTAATGAAGTTTAGTTCTTCAATCATAGATATAGACTTTTTTGGGGGGATGTATTCAAATCTCAAATGTTAGAAGAGATATAAACATAGATTTTCCAGTAAAATATAGTTCTCTTTGAATAGATTTAGTGACCTTACTATTTACAAAGTGAACAGCTAATGCTAAGGGAATAAAAATGTTAAAAGGAATGTTTCTGTGTCAAAAACATTTTGTTTACCAGGTATACTGTCTAGGGTTCATACAGAGTCAGAAATAATTGGAATAATATATAAATGAAAAGGAATTTATATGAAGGGTTCTTAAGTCTGAGAAGAGACAGAGATTCCAAAATAGTCATGTGCACGTGAGGTACCTGGAGGATCCTGTGGCTGCCCACGAAACCAAAGAACACCAGTTCAAGATGGCTGGGCAGTCATGTGAATCTGTGCCATGGATTATTGGCCAGAGGTGATTGCGAAGACCTTAAGACTGCAAAGCCAAAATGACGTCAGGAGCAAGTCAATTCATGCAGACAATGGCAAAAACCAGAGCTCTCCCAGAAGAAAAGGAGGGAAGTATTTTCTTTCTTCCCCGCTTTAAATATAGTTCTACTCCCTTTCTTGTTGATCTGAATCTTTCATGAATCCACCACTTTCTTTGATTTTTTTTTTTTTCCCTTCCCGGTAACAGTTGACACTTTTATACCATCCACAACTTGAATAAGTTTAAACATACAAGACTGTACGCTACCTGAAAATGAAAACTCAAAAAGAAAGTATTTCTTTTCTGATAAAAGCTTCTCAATATCTATTAAATATTTACAATTAGTAAGTTGTGAATGATCATCATGTCCTTATCTGTACTTTCCTATTAGTTTAGACACAAGTGCAACAGAGTATTTTTGTCCAATATATTTCATCTATTCCAAAGTAAATATCACATTGATTACAGAACATTTTTTGAAATGGAATGTACTAGTAATCGTCTCCTACCTTAAAATCTCGAATACTGTCCTAATGTTTTATATTTTAAATGAATAAAAATTGAACGAGATGAACAGAAAAAAAAAATGTGACATTTTATGTAGTCTGAATCCAGCTTTTAAATTGGCCCCACAATTCCTCCCTTGAATATTTATGTCAGCCATGAGGACTAGTCCTACTTGCTTTGTGAACAGTCCCTGCCCTTGTCACCTCTTGTTTAAGGTATGTTTCTTTTGTGTTTTCACCCAGTGAATAAATTTTTAAGTCCTACAGAACTGATCTCACACATGTAAAGCTTTCTTTCTAGATTTCCGAGTCCAGTTTCCAGGTTCTGAATTTTCAAGTTAATGAATGATCTGTGTTGACACACAAAATTGTACACAAACACTGAAACAATGACATCCTTATTTATAATATGGTCTTGTTTACAAAATATCTACTGAATAATAGCTGAAGACATAAGCACACGTAGAAATCACACTTAAACTAAAATTGTGTATCAATGGAGCTGAATGCAGAAGTTGGAACAAACACAAATATATGCAATTTCTTAATACTCTGTGAACATAAAAGTATACAACATATAAACATATATATATACATATATATATATATATATATATATATGATTACATAGAGAGGATATTGCATTCTCATTTCCTGCTGGTATATACTCAGTTTTTCACCTGACTCCCATAGCCCTTGTGAATATAATTTGGTATGTAAATATGTATTCAGATTGGTGTCCCTTTAGGGACTTTATGCCACTACCATCAGGGTCAATTATGATTATAGTGATTTAATTAATCAAAGATTTCAGCTTATCTCTACAAGCACTACCTCAATTAAAAAAATACCAAGCACATATTTTGAATTAAGTGAAAGTTGTCTTCCCTTCTTTAAATAGACTAACCAGACAGTAAAATTTCTTCAGTGGAGATTTTGAATAATGCTAAATCGATCTTCAACTGTCAAAATTCCTGGAAGAAATACTGAAACGCATAAATCTTTTTGTTAACATTAAGTGCTTTACCTACCAATGCACTAAATATGACATATATGACCCTGTTTTCAACTCCTTAAATGTTCCCTTGTTTAAATACAGTCTCTCTTATTTCTACCTTTTAAACTGAAAACCAGAAAGTTGTCTGAGATTTGATTCCACAACATATCAATATACTGAATTTAATTTTATAATAAGGCTAAGTAACGCACTCTAACTTGAAAGTAAAGGAGTGATGATATTAAGGACTTTTGCAGATGGAAATTGTGTTTATTTCTTTTTACGTCTCAGACTCATTTATGTAACAATTTCAGGTTCTAGATTTGTTCTAGATGATTTATATTTCAGATATTTAAGTTACATATAAAGTATTCCCAAATAAAAATTAGTGAGTTGCATTCCTACTAGTGAATTCTATATTCTCAAAACGATATATATTTCACAGAACAAAAATAAAGAATAGTCTATTACAATTTTCTTGAAAACTCAGAATGTATTTTTCATATATCCACAATATTTTGACTGTGTCTTTAGATATATCATTTTAATAAAAATGATTAATGTACAATAAGCTCTGAATAATATGTTGAAAATACCATTTTGGCATACATACTTACTCCCACACCTGCCCCTACACCACATCTACATAAAATTTGTATTGGTGTAGCAGAGTAAACTGAGAATGAATCTTTGAATCATTATTTTTGTTTTCTAGAGACAGGGTCTCATTCTGTAGTCTAAGATGGTCCTGAACTGAATGTGTAGCCCAGCCTAGCTTTGAACTCAGCAATCCTCCTGCCTTCGCCTCCAGAGTGCTGTGACTGAAGGCAAGAACCAGCAGGCCCAGTCTATGTGGTGCTGGGGAATTGAATGCAGGGTGTTGTGTTGCTTGGCAATTGCTCTATCTTCTGTGCTGTTCTTCCAGCTCCAGGAATGAGTACTGCTTCATCTAAAACTGAACATAAGTGACCCTGTTTTCACTGACCATTCTGCCCCATATAATCACTGAATGTTCTGTTCTTTCCCTGTTAATCCTTATAGCTCAGTCTTCAGTCTTGATATATCCATATCGCCTCAGGGTGACATCTTAAATTTATGCTTTATGTAGTAATTATCAGAAAAACCGTTCATTCACCTACTGTCTTCTTCTCTGTCATTGGTCAGTAGCTTAGGAACTAATTTACATCATCTTTGATATTCCATTAAATAGGCAGGGTTAGGAACATTTTTTCTGTGTTACATGCATCTAAGAACCAGGTATTTTATAAATGAACTGATTGTAAAATACCTAACTAATTCGTGGATTAGGGGAAAAAGGGGATAGAATTATTTCAGCTTCGAATTAGAATAATAACTTATGCAGTGACGTATTTTGAATTTTAAAAAAATTACACTAAAATTTACGAAATATAGGTTTATTTTTTATTCAAACCTTAATCACCCTATTCCTGAGGAAGTAGTATGTATCTTTACTACAATTGAGTTAAAACGCTTGTGTTCGAAATGTGTCTATAAAAATGAATTCACTCTTTTTAAAATACTTAATCTTGTTCCAGTTGCTATTTTTTTTTCTTTTTGTGCTAGGTCAACTTTTGGGGCAAAAAGTAACGTACACTGCATGCCTTGTTTCCCAGGAACCTTTCCAGAAATTGCACTTGACAGGACTGCTCAGGAAGTGAGGACATTAGGGTTCAAGTGTTCTCAGGTGAAATGGCTGTGACGCCAGCAGATATGCACTGAGGTGGTTTATTATGGGATGGAAAATCACATCAATGGGAAAAAGATAAATAGAGATTACACACTTGCCTTGTCTATCGTACATTTCTTAAATCTTACTATTTTTGAAACCTAATTTGTCTTTGCAGTTTCAATCTGTATCTGTTTTGAGAAATTTAACTTCTAGTTAATTCTAATATTTTCAGTTGAATTATAATGCCAGGCATCAAGTTATACTATAAAACAATAGTTGTAAAAACTTTATGGTACTGACGCAAAAACAGACAGATAGACCAGTGCAGCAGAATCGAGGATGCAGAAACAAGTAATCTCCACTACCTAATCTTCAATAAAGGAGCTAAAAACATACACTGACAAAAGCATAGCCTCTTCAACAAAAGGTACTGGGAGAACTGGACAGCCACATGCAGAAGAAATGAATATAGACACAAACCTGGCAAAGTGCACCAAAATCAAATCAAAGCAGAACAAAGACCTAGATCTTAAAATTGAGTCACTGAGCCTGCTGGAAGACAAATTAGAAAAATTATCTAAAAGACACAGGTATAGGTAAAGACTTTCTTAACAAGACATCAAAAGCAAAAGAAATAGCCCTCGTTATTAACCGACAGGATTATGTCAAATTAATTTTTTGTCACAGCAAAGGAAATTATCAACCATTTAAGAAGAAAAGTGATAGATTGAAAAAAAGATATTTAGCACCAATACCTCTATTAGGAGGCTCATAACCAGAATCGAAGAAACAGAAGCCCCTCAAAATCAAAGATCCATTGAAAAATGGACAAAAGAAATGAATAGGCAGTTCTCAAATGAGGAAGTTCAAATGAACAATAAACACACGAAAAGATGTTTTACATCCTTAGCCATTAGAGAAATGCAAATCCAAACTTCACTAAGATACCATCTAACTCCAGAGAAAATGGCATATATTAAGAACACAAATAGCAATCAGGGTGGCAGGACTGTGGGGGGAAAGGAACCCTCCTGCACTGCTAGTGGGGATGTAAATTGATAAAACCACTATGGACAGCAGGATGGAAGTCTCTCAGACTGGAAATAAACATTTCCTTTGGTCCAGCGATCCCTCTTCTAGGAATTTTGCCAAAAGTGTTAAAAGCAACATATAGCAGACACACTAATAACCATGTTCACATCTGCCCAACTAACAATAGCTAAAATGTGGAAGACACCAAAATACTCAGGAGACCAATGGACACATAAATTGTGGTATTTCTGCACAATGGATAACAACTAATCTATAAAGACAAATAGATTGGAGGTTTTTATAGGTAAATGGATGCAACTTCAGACCAGCATGCTTAGTGAAATAAATCAGAAGCAGAAGGTGAAATATCGAATCGTTTCCCTGATCACAATTCTTTTATAAAATTTATTGGAGGAATAATGGGTACTGGAGGGAAGGGCGAGGAGTGGGAGGGTCGAAAAGGGAGAGGGGAAAGGTGTAATTTTGCTATAATAAGTACTTGCACAAAATACTCAATATCAGTGTAAACTTTATGTATTGCACAGATAAATCACAATAAAATGGAAGAAAAATTTAAAAATACCACAAGGTAGTGTGCTTACATGAGCTGAATAGTTGTGGTGTTGATATTAAGTTGAGTAAAGAATGGGTGAAAATTATTCAAATGTCTAAAAAATATTCAAGTAGAATATGCAAGGTCATACTTATAATAAGGCGATATTTTCAAGAAATAACTCACACTATTTCATACATTGTGTTTTTCTATTCTTTCATATTGAACCTTACAGCCCAGTTTATATATTTAAAATTAATTTCATATTTAAAAAATATGTTTATAGTTTTAATGATCTTAGTTACCAGAGAATAGGTAGAGTGTCTATTTGTCTCTGTGTATTTAGATAGTTGTCTTCAATCTATGTGTTTGTTCAGGGACATATATATATATATATATATATATATATATATATATATATATATTAAAATATGTTAAATATATTTAAAATATATATGCATTTTTTTAACACACACATTCTAATTCATTCTTTGGTCTCAAAAGGAAATTTATTCCTGAACATCATTCATCATTAAAGCTAAATTTATAAAGAATCAAAATTTTCATGTAAAATGACACAATATTTACATCTTACCTGAATGTATCTTCTTGGATGTCACCTATAATAATTACTTATTACATTCAATGTAAATGCTTTTTAAATTGTTATTGTATTGGTTAACAAATAATGACAAATATAGTCTGTTCAATATCTGTACAACTATTATTGGCCTAATCAAGTATTGTATGATCTGGATTCAGTTGATATGCAGAGGCAGAACTCATGGATACAGAGGTATGATGTGTGTGTCTATGCATGTATGAAAATGTAAGGAGAAAAAAGTGTCAAATATCTTTGGGAAGTATCATCTACTATTATTATTGTCTTTGAGACTTTTCTTAACTTTAGATTTTTCTTCTTTTAGAAAAAAACCTTTTTTGTAGTATTTCAGAATGATTGACTACTAAAAAATTACACCCCAGGATTTATTTATTTGCAAAGTATTTTTTGAAATTATTAATTTTATTACTGTCTGTTCTGAAATGAGAACAATTCTAAGGTAAATATGAGAACCTGAAGGAGTACCTCACCAGCGGAAGCTCTTTTCTAACAAGCTCAAGGCCCTGAGATTGATTCCCAGCACTACATTAAGGGGAGCACGGTGGCACATGCTTGTAATCCCAGAACTAGGGAGGCTGTGACAAGGGGATTGCCTGGCATCGTAGCGCATTCAAGATCAGCTTGGACAGCACAGTGAGACTGTCTCAAAAAAAAAAAAAAAGGAATAAGATAATAGCGATAACCACATTTCCTAAAACAAATATTAGGAAGGGATTTTCCAACAATTTCTGTATTATCAAGTCTTTGTTTTTAATGTTAGTTATATTTCTGACAGTCTCATCCAGATACAAAAAAAAAAAAAACTTCACTCTTTCAAAAATAGAGCAGAGTAGTTCTCTGCTCAGGATGTGCGCTTGCACATGCATGAGTGTGTGCACATACGTGTACCTGAAATCAAAGTCCATTGTAGATTGTAGAATAGGAGGAAAGTTCCCATATGTCAATTATATTAATGTCCTGACATAATCTGTATCTACTGATAGAGACATTTCAAATTCTCTTATCACTCTATAGTTTTCTGAGGGTCATATAAAATAATTGAAATATATATTGTTTTTAAGATTCTTAATGAATATATAATATAAACCAAAAAATGCTTTATGGAAAGGCACGGAGACAGTGAAAATATCGAAGTATTTTACGATAGATATGAAAGAGTGATTGCAACTTAAAAAACACGCAATTCGTGTGAAAGAAGGAGGGAGATAGGAGTAAAATTGTGACATCAGTGTATTTCCAGGCTCACTATTCACATCTATACACTTCCTAGGTGTCTAAGCTTTCCCAGTTAACCAGCCCCTTTAAATTTAGTGTAAGCAGCAAGAACTGAAGAACTTTGAGGAACATAGTTACTTAAGGTGCAATGTGGAAATGAAACACAGGTATTTTGCTTTTCTGAATTGTTAAATTATAGTGAGAAAATATACCATAATCTCTATTTTACTGTATAATAAGGAAAATGATAATATTGCCACTATGAGAAAACTATGATTTCTTTAAAAATGCAGAGATTTTTAAAATAGAGATTTGTAACTTTATTCATAGAGATGCCATATGGAAGGCTCTGTTTTATTAGGAATTGTTAATATATATCTATAAAATTTAGAAAAATACAGTAGCTCTCTATCTCTCTATCTCTTTGTGTTTGTGTGCGTGTTTAAACAAATGAAAATACAAGAAAGTAACTTAAGGTGAACAGGTTTTTAATTATTGTAACTTCAACTTCTAGCTTTTAAAATTCTCAGCCAGCCTGAGTTTTGCTTCCATTTAATTTCTGCTACATTAGTGTGATGAACTTTTGATCTTAGATGGGTTTTAAATAGAAGATACTTTCTTAAAGCTAGTATAATTTGATTTTTCAACAAAGAGGGTCTTTATTGCAGTTCTTCAAAAAGCTATATTTCTTTTTAACTTCCCTCTGGTCTTAGAAAACTGCATAGTCTTAAATTAGATCCCAACAAGTTTGGCTCATACATGTGGAAATAATTCAGATGATTTTGATTTCCAGCTCTTGGTTGTGAATTTCCCATAAGGTATATAAGATAGGCTGCCAAACTAATTTTAAATTGTGTAAATGTATCTAAAATGTACACATCAGAAATTGGGGAAGGAAGGGTGCCAAGTTAAAAAAAAATGTGTTAGGATTTGAATTGGCATTATGTCCTATCATCTATGAAAAATTAAAGTTTGCACACACTGCAATATTATTCAAAATGCTTGAAATACACTAAAAAGTGAAAAGAACTATGATACAGATCGTGCCTGTGTAATTAAATTAGGTAGATATTCATTTAACATTGTTTTGAATTATATAGAAAAATACTGTGAACTCAGTGGAAAGTTCTCATGAGCTTAAAAGACATAAAATATGACAAATACGTAAATATAGCGATAGAATAAATTATCAATGATAAATTCAATAAAATATTATGTGATGACTTTAATATTGTGAGCGAATTTTTTGTAGTCGTTTCCTAAAATATACATATATAAAATTAATGTTGTACTCTTGATCGAGCAGTGTATTGCTAAGTTAATGAATGAATTTATTTCTCAAATTGAATGACATTTTGTATGAGACAGAGGTTATAAGAAAAGTGACTGTATATCTGTAAAACTGTACAATACCTCCATCCTTTTCTAAAAATCTTTTATATGGATACAGATGAAGGAAGAACAGGTGGATAGAGAGGAAAATCTACAGCTATGTATAGTGTGACTTGAGAAGTGAAAAGCAAAAATCCAGTTACAATCAAGAAGCATGGCCCTGCTCTAGTCCTTACTTTGCTATGCAGCACTAACCTCTGCACAACAAATGAAAAGTCGAATTTGAATGAGTGTGATATAATGATTGATTTTTAGTGGTTGTTTCTACCTATTCACATTGAAATCATATTGCAAAAATTTCAATGTTGAATTTACACACAACACTCACATGGTTCTCCACAATTCAGGGGAGATTTCTAGTTGATTGTGTCTGTCACTAGACCAGTTTTCCTAACTCCAGTAAAGTAGACTTATAAATTTATTTTTATACCCTCCCATCTTGTTTAAGTTATATAATATGTATCCAAATAATGTAACCTCGACTTTTTCCCTAAAATATATTGAATTTTTAAGAAAGATGATTATTATGGTTTTCAAAAATGATTCATTCTATTTTAATATATAATTATGGGTAATTATTCAGGGAAAGAAACTTACCAGGAATAATCATATTGCTTGATTGTTTGTCTAAGTTTCCTTGTATCCTTTGATTGATGTTTGTAAAATTATCTTACATGTCATAATGTCTATTTGAAATTATTTACCATAAATTTCTTCAGTTCTCACTGGTAATTAAAAATTATCTTTTGATGTCAGAAAGAAACTGTAGATTTTCCTCCAATCCATGATTGTCTTACAGAAAAGTGAATCATGGAAACCAGTAACTTAATTCCTAAAAATTTAAAGCTTGAATTCTCTAATATGTGGTTGAAACAATTTTCTTTGGTGAGGAAAAGCTTGTTTTAGCTTTTATATTATAGTAAAAAGTATTGATAATGTTCATGAAATATTCAATTGTACTATGTACTAACATATGTCACAGCATTGGTGATAAAATTTTTCAAAAACCTTAGAATTTTTAAAGACTTAGAAAATTTAAATCACACGAATTGAAACATTTATTTGTCAACAAATTAATTCAGTTATGTAGGTCATCTTATAAAATGGTTGTATTAAAAATATTTGTGCAACATATGTACATCAATAACACATAAAATAACATATTGGAATTAATATTACTATTGCATATTTCCAAAATGAACTCATATTTAAATTAAATTAAAATTAATGTTAATAAGAAGGCTTCATAAGTAGAATTTTATGTGTGAATAATTAGTGTAAAAACATGAATATACAGAAAATGCCAGTACCATGGTGTATTGGTATGCTACCGATCAGTTGATCAGCTACCCAAAAATATGTGACATTCTCGGCTGAAGTGGGGAAGCCTTACTTTGATTCAGTGCTTCAGAGGTTTCAGTCCATGGTGATCCGGCTCCCAGTTGGGAAACTCACGTCAGAATAACACGTGAGAGGGAAGCAACTCAACTCATGCCACCCAGGATAAAGACAGCAGAGAGAAAGAGTGGCACACAGGAACAGGATCCCCCAGGTCATGCCGCTACGATTCACCAAAACGCAGTCAGAAAGCTAATTTACTCTAGGGTGTCTCAATCAATCAAGCTGAGAGTAAACACTAACCATGACACATGGTGAGATTCTAATTTACAATAACCTGAATTTAAAATAAGAAAAGAGAGTCACCTTACCCAAATGTTGACAGAGATCGTTAGCAAATGTTAGTTTTATCCTCTACATGTTTGCATTTCTGCAAGGATCATTCCTGAATTATCAACTTTGTAAATCATTGACAAAGAATGCACACATTCATTATATCATTTATCTTTGAGTATTAGCTTGATTTATTTGTGATTTTATAATAGTTTATAATATCAAATAATGCTGATAGATGCTTCTTTAATTTTGTTTCATTCTGGTTTAGTGGCAATGCTATGCAGTTCAAAATAGAACAATCAACATTTTCCACTAATTTCTTTCACAATTTGAGAAGTTCCAAGGCAAATGGAAATTTGTCTTTCTCCAAGATTTGATTTTATTAAATATAATTTGCTAAAATAAATAAAAATGATGATATTTATGTTATGATATTATGTATTGTGTTTGAGAATTTTTATTAAGGATTATAAGGGCTTTTTAAATAAAATATAGGATACATGTAATGAAAAAGTTACTTAGATAGATAGATTTTTAAAGGCTTTCAGAGCTAAAATATTTTTGGAATTCAATAAATGTTGGGCAGCCTAAAAGATAAAGCATATTTTGAAACAATAAAGTATGTTTTCTATTTTTGTCATAGAATTTTACAGTTCATTGACTCAGTACATACAAGTTTATAATTTTAAAATTAGAGCACATTTTCTTCTGTTACGCTATGCCATAGTATAGCCATAGATTGCAAATTGTGTTTGCTAATAAAATGACCAATCAACAGCAATGACTTTGTTATTTTGATGTTAGTTAAAAAAGAAAGTTCTTGTTGATCTCGTGTATATACTCCTCAAACAAGATGATGAAACAGTCAATACCATCCAGGGATTCAGCTAGGATGCTTCAGTCCCATTGCCTGATTCTCAGCCTGAACTTGAAACACATGCTACTTTGGAGAGAAAAAATTTTAAAAAATAAGAAGAAAGTACATACACACACACACACACACACACACACACACACATTCATATATATATATATATATATATATATATATATATATATATGCACATGCCAATTAAAAAAGAAACTTATATATGAATTTCTCTTTAAATTATTTTAGCTAATGCATAAAAATGAAAATCTGTTTATATATCTGGAATGATTTGTCACCTTTCCATACTTCTCATAATGTAAGTAATGTTTACATGAGGTGAAATCTATCAACCTCCTCTGCTTAACGTTTTATTATAGTATGTGACAATTAATCATGCTCTATCAACCAGAATGGTTTAAGCAATGCCTATCTGACCAGCAAGGCTGACGTTTGGGTGTGTCTGAGTGCCTGATGTGTAGACAGAGGGAAGACGGGAAGACGACCCATCCCAGATACAATTGGCACCAGGGGTAGACTTGTATCATGAACATAAAAAGAGATGGAAGAAAAGAGTTTGATTCTCCTGGAAGAACTCCAGACTCTACCCTTGACCCTGGTCATCGGCCTCAAGAGCAGACGTGCTGTGTTTGCCCTACAGTGAGCTTCAGACCTTTGATCTTGGACAGCATTGCGTCCTCCGTTCCGTTGTTCCTCAGCCTCGGGATCAGGACAGAGGCTCTTGTGCCCTGATAGTCTGCCTTCTGCCTTCTTGTCGCCTGGATCGTCCTTTTCTCCCACGTGCCAAGGGTCATTTCAAACTACGGATAGCTAGGATTTTCCATTTCTGATTTGGATAAAATCCAAATATTCTAAACACAAATTCTAGTAAATGCCTGACCTAATAAATTCACGTATGTTCCCACTTGTTTCTAAGAAACAAAAATATTGAAATAGAATAAATTTTTTATCTATCTCTTTGAAACACATAACTAGTTGATGACCACTCCATTATGAGCTGTCAATAGTACAGCAGAGGCTTTTGTTTCCATCTAACTAGAACTTGGGTCTCACTACCCACCATGGACCTTCCCTGCCTTTCCCCTCCTTCTCACACCATCTGGTAATCTCCACTCCACTCTCAGGCTTATATTTCTCCACCAAAAATGTCACTCTGAATGTCAAGGTAAGTGAGCTCTATTCTTTGACAGTGAAAATGATTTAACAGTTTCTCCTCCTAATACATTGCGATAAGAATTGTAACATGTTTGGCCATTATATCTACCAATCTGATGTCTCCCTAACATATTATTATTTCTTAAAAAAAGAACAAATTTAAAAATCTAAATATACATCCCATTCAGACATATATTCACTCTTTGCATCCACATTTAATCATAAATAGTTTGACTCTTCCCACAAATATGTTGGAAAATTTGTAGACTTTAGATTGTAGAATTCATGAAGTTTCAAAATAGCACAAAAGTAGTGACATTGCTCAGACACAATCCTTGATGTTAAATTCAATCAATACGTAATTACCTCCCACGGATCTATTTTTTTTTTTCATTTTTTTAATGGCTAGTGCATAAAACCCTATGGAAAAAAGTGGAATTATTAAAATCTGAAAAAGAGTCAGTGATTGTAGTTTAAAAGTGTCTTACTCTGGTGTGGAATGCCAAGGTTGACCACCAGATGTAGAGGCTAGAGTGCTGATTAACAGACACACGGTCGTGCAGGAGTGAGATTGAGTACGTCAGACAAAGATAATTACAGTTGTATAGGAGAGATACTTTTCAAGAGAATTAGGGTACTAATTAATGTGCTACTATTGCTAACGACGATATTCTTGAAAATGTAAATAAAGTGAATAAGTACTTTTAAACCCTCCAAAATGATGGTTGTGTGAGGTAATGCATTTGTCTATTAGTTTCATTTAGCCATTTTACAATGTTTAAAAACGTCAGGGTGGATGCGACAAAATCAATGTAATCTATCTAATCAATCTAATGCATTATAGCTCAGTAGATAATAAGTAAGTAAATATATAGTTATTCGTGGAAAGACTGCGTTGAGGTCACTTGTTGACTTCTGCATGCGCAATCTTCAAAATAGACCCACTTTTTCTGAGCTTCTCTATTTTAATATGGAAATGCTCTAACGTGCTGTCTGTCTGTTGAACTCTCAATGAAACAATTATAAAAAATTCTTTCCGGAGAGTGACAGATTATACAATTTTAAGATATTTTAGCTATTTGGATATTAGGCATAGAATAAAATATATTTGGAGTAGATGAAAAGAACTGAGAAAAAAGAAAGAAAGAGAGAGAGAAGAAGAAAGAAAAAGAGAGAAAGGAAAATAAAAAGAAAGAGAAAGAAAAAGTGCACTCTGACAAACTTCTTAGAAAAAACTTTTTTTGTTTCCATATATATTTTTTTTTCAGCCCAGGATTCTTTTTAGAGTAATGTTACTTATTTTGAGTCCTGTCACTTTGGAAGTAAGTTTACACAAATTTGATTATTTTTCTCCTTATTTGTTTTAAGAACACACAAAAGAAAAGGATGTACGTAGGCCACCATCATGTGAGTTTTGCATTGTAATGTCTTCTTAAATGAGAAAGGAGGATGTATTTCTAGGGCAAAAGTTTTTAAGATTCAACTTCTTAATAGGTACTTATAATGCCATGAATATTTTACAGTGTCAGTGTCTCAATGTCATCTATATTACTATTTCGTTGATACAGCACATGCCATACTCGGCTACTCTGAGGTTCTTTTTAAGATGTCTAATGAAATATTCATTCAGTTTTACATTTTAGAAAAGATCACAGAATGTAACCTTAACATAAAATACACTGAGTTTTATAAAGTTTCTGTTGTACTTCAAGAATCTCCGATTAATTATGAGATAGGTCTAAATGAGCCAGGGATCTGGGCAGTAAATGTGATATCCTTCAGGTGCCCAGTGCACATCCGAGTACATTAAAAGTCTCTAGGGAATAATACACTTCTCGGCCCAGAGCTTCATTTGTAAAGGATAGTGAAGTTAAAAGAAAAAGCATAGATTTAATATTACAACATATTGGACCTGCTATCAATTGTGCCACGGATTTTAAAAACAGAATAAACTTGAGAAATTAGCTTAACTTAACAAACAGCAAGTCCTTCAAATGAAATAATAATTGCATTATCTTTACATTTGAGAAAAATGCTATATGCGGGGAGTTTCATGGATTTAATCTCAGCACTCAGAAAGCTGAGACAGGAGGATCTAAATTTCAAACCAGCTTGGTTATTATAGCAAATTGAGGGACAGACAGCCTAGGCTATACAGCAAGGCTGTGTCTAAATAAATATGTAAATACATAAATAAATAAATGAAAAAAAAATTGATTTTTGAACTTTTTGGAAAGATTCTTACCAGAAGAATCATTAGATCAAACATGATATTTATTTTTAGGCTTTTGAGGTACTGTCTTCCATAATTCCATAGTGGTTGCATCAGTTTACAACCTCACCAGCAGTGTAAGAGGGTTCCTTTCTCCCCACAGCCTGCCCAGCATCAGCTGCTTGAAATCTTGAGTTGCACCATTCTCTCCATAGTTAGATGGTATCATAGTGATGTTTTGGTTCCCATTTCTGTAATGGCTACGGATGTTAAACGTCTTTTCATGTATTTACTGGCCATTTGAACTTTTCATCTGAGAAAGGTTAACACATGAAAAAGAACAATAATTGAAAGAGTCAAACTAATTCTCTCTGTTAATAAAATTGTAATAGTTTGAAAGACTTATCACGAAACAGTGAAATATAAACAACTACAAAGCTCACCAAGATCACTAGCCACTGCAGAAGCATTTGAAAATACGATTTACTTTGCAAGAGGGGAATGTCTAATATTATATAAATTAAGCTTGATGTATGGGTTAATATTTGAAACTCAGCTTGTCTTTTCTGTCTACTACCATCAAAGCTATCCTGAGACAAGAATTTTGGTGAACTTGGGTGTTTTGAAGGGTTCTGTGATCTAAGATAGAGGGATCAGCTAGAGATATGGGCAAAGATGAAAATTCAAGTAAGAGTAAATTAGAGAAATCAGCTAATTTAGAATTTGGCTCCCATTGGGAGCTTCAAAAGCATATGATTTATTATTAATTATCTGAGCATGAAGAATTAAGAAGAAAAGTATCCATTAATTAGTTCCCATTCCCTCTGATTAAAGATCTCTTGGGCATGGAATCCTTTACATTTCCGGGCTATGTACTGCTTCTTAAGGATTGAGCTTCTGAAAATACCTGGAGCATTGAGAAACCTGGAGATAAGACAGGTTTGTGTGAAAGACTAGAAAAGTATAAGCAAATCACAATGCTGTTCATAGTGAATTACAATTTTTATTACACAAAGTTGGAAAAACACTGTGAAAATCAAAACGTAGTTTAAATACAGTTCGATTTTTCAGTGTCATTATTATTATGCACATTTGCACATAAAATAAGTGGCTAGTGAAAGTTTTGAATACTGTGCTAAAACGTAGAAAAATTCATAAAAGCAAAACAATGAATATACAACTAAAATCAGAGTTGAGTTAGAGAAATATGACAAAATAGGAAAAATCAGCCACTCTGGTGCCTCTATCATGACATATAAACACCCAGCACTTTCATTGTGAAGTTCTTTAAAAATAAATGACCTGAAAATAAACTTGTGATAATTCTCCACTTTGTAGCAGTGGAAGAATCTTAAGATATGTTATTACTCATCTAATACAATGTCCAATTCCAAAAGAAATAGGCTTGTTTAAATTTAAGTGTATGTTTTATATAAATTTATAACTCTAGTTTAAATTTTAGTTAAAAATAATTTAAAAGTGAATTTGTGGTTTATTCAAACTACGTGTAGTACAAATAAATGTATGCATAAGGGAAGGTTATCTTTAAAAGTTAGTGTCACATCTGGTCATTTATCTCATTCTGAAATGATAATATTAAGATTCTAGAATCCCCATTACAAAGAAAGTACAGTAAGATAAAAATCGCGAGTAAGTGTATTTATATTTAAATAACAATATTCTTAAAATAAATTAACATATTTTAAGTTTAAATTTGAATTTCTCTAATATAAATGTTTGAACAATAAGAAAATTATATGTTTTGCAAATAACAGTTTATACAGACAAGGTAACAGTGATACTCATTTATGCTGAAGAAGAGTTCTAAGTGGGATTACTTACTAATAAGTTAGCTCAATTTGATAATGCAATTCCTTAAAATTTTGGCAGTGACGAGAAGTAGTTATAATTATCGTATCTATTTTATGCATGCACAGGCACACACACATATTTGTTAGACAAAATTTATTGCATAATAAATATTGCTATCTGTCATCAAGATGGCACATACTTGTGTATTTGTGTTCCTAGATACTGGAGAGGATGAAGAGAATCTGAAGTGTGTGCCGCCTTCAGCAACTTAGTAAGTGGCTGTCAATAAATAAATAAATACATACATACATAAAAGACTCAAAAGAATAGAGATGTGGTTCAGTGGTTGGTGATGTTCTCACCTAGCACATGTAAGGCCATGGATTCACTCACAATACTGCCAAAAAATGCAAAAAACATGCACATATATAACATATCATCTGTATATAATATAAAACTTATGTTTATGTTTTGAAATTCTCCTACTACAGATTTTTTGTTAATTTTTATGATGCTAACTAAATTACATCAAGAATAGCTTTAAATTAAGAAATAGCTTTTCTGCTTTCTTGCATGAACAGTTGTAATTTAATTTTTCATTTTTACAAATAATAAAAGAATAGTTGAGCAAGGTTATTTTTATAAGCAGTTTATTTCCTTATTATGCTAATAGATAACAATCTGCATATTCATTTCTCTTTTATTTTTCACATTTTATAATAAGTAGTCATTGTATTTGAGTGTCCGTTTCATCAACAGAAAAATAATTCTAAGCAAGGTGTATTGGGATAGTCACTCCTATTGATGGCACCAGAAGAGCAATTTCCTGATCGTGAAGTAGTCACTGACCTATCAGCATGGTTCAACTATGAATAATGATGAGCTATTAACATCAACAAATTCACTCTGTTTCTGTACATTTTCACTGACTCAGCCACTACCCTGTTGTGTAAACTGATCCCAATTTGAGTGGACCAAGTGATATGTCATCCATCTTCATTATTAGCAGTACTGATTACAGCTATTTTTCTTACTCCAAAATTTGCGAGAAATATTTAACCTACCAAATGAATATGTGAGTACCTGCTGTGTATGAAGGAAACTGAAATTGATGGAAGATGTATGCACAATGCCATCATATAAAGTTGAAGGATCAGCTGGATTTGAAAGTCTCATCAACACAATTTTTTCAGTGGAGAGTAGGACTGCTGAAAGATTTTTGGAAAGATGTCGTATTAAGGGGAAATATTGCATAAAGGGTCGTGGCATGAAAATGCTGTGTGGGAAGGTTAGGAGTCTGAATTGTATTGCAGAAAAATCTGACGTCATAGGGAGGGTGGTAGGATGGGAGTAAAGTTGGAGGCAAGGATTTTTAACATTAGATCAACTAAATATAATTGAATTAAATTATTAAAGAGCAAAGTGAACTATGTTCAATCATGGGTAGATATGTTTGATAAATTATAAAACTATCTAAGTGGATAAAACCTTGCAAAATGAAAGCATGAGTATAGTATAAAGTAGAAAAATGTGAGAGTTCACTTATTCCCAAGGTTGCTGTGTGTGTGTGTGTGTGTGTGTGTGTGTGTGTGTGTGTGTGTGTGATACCGGGCATTGAGCCTAGGACCTTCACACCCATAGCCTATCTTTATTTTGGATATTGAGACAGGGTCTTGATAAGTTGTTAAGATTCCCAAGTTGGTCTTGAATTTGCTATTCTCCTGCCTCAGCCTCCCATAGTGGTTGGCTACAGCTTGTATTTCCAGGCCAGCCAGGAATGCTCTTTTTAAAAATGTTGAATATTGCTTATTGTGGGAGATGAAGCAATTCTAATAATAGCCAATAAAGAAGTCAGGGTGAAACCTGTAAATCATAATCCAAAGTTTTCTTTGTACAAAGCCAATGATTAATATTACTTGATTAATACAAAGAAAATAAGTGGAAGGTGTATCTTCTTGGCTAGTTGAAGTGAAATAAGGATGTTTTTCTCATGATTATGGAAGAATAAATAGGATTTGCAAGATAGAGGAAAGTATGAAAATAAAAGTAAATAAATGTGTGAAGATGTATCGTGAAATTTTTAAAATTCTATATAGCAATATATGTTAGTCTGTACATAAAAATGAGAGAGTATTGTGCACTATATCAGGAGATAAAGTAATCATATTTATAAGATGTCAGTCATTCATTCAAATAATTAGCAAATGAGGTTCTTAGAAGTCATTTCAGGAGTGTTCAAATTAAAGGGTGAGTATCAGAAATACAACAGCAGCGGCTGAAGGAATAGCTCAGGTTAAAACCCTTGCCTAGCAAGTTGCAGGCCCTGAGTTCAATTCTCCAATACCACGTAAGTTGGGCAGAGAGGCACACGCCTCTATCCCACCACTTTTGAGGCTGAGGCAGAAAGATTACCATGAGTCTAGGGCCAGCCTGGGCTACATAGTGAGCTCAGGACCAGCTGATCACGAAGAGAGACCTTTTCTCAAAATAAGTAAATAACTAACTAAATAAATAAATAAAATTATAACAGCAACAAACACCTTGCTATTAATTCATCTGAAAATATTATCTTTTGCTTTAAACACATTTATTTCATGCTTGCCATTTTATGGAAGTTTTCTTTGGTGAATGTGTTTAAACGGTGTGACCCACAACTCTATGAGCAGTACTGCCGAGTGTCATCCTGCTGAAAGACAAGGTCACAAAATCCCTGGCGTGTCCCCATGCACCTTATCCACTGAAGTGCCTCTGTGCAGGTTGTGTTTCTTGCTCAAGATGAAAATAATCATGAAAGGACATAAGGCCACCATGACTATGCAACTAGTGACACTGGCTATATAAGAATTGCAAGACTTTTTGAGAAAGCAGCGAGAGCGATGGGATTAAAGTGTCTAAAGCGGCTGGAAGTATTTTGAGTGATATTAATGTTTAAAAATATGCTGGGTTTTTTTTGTTTGTTTTGTTTTGTTTTAATCACACCTTGTATTTAAGGCTAAGAAACATTAACTGGCAAAACACATAAACCCATTTGAGAACGTAACCTCCACTGGGAATTTTTGACCATAGTTTTCACAAATATGAACACAAATAATTGCACGTGTGACCCCTTAAAGCATTAGGGCAACTTGAAGGGATCTGGAAGAGACTAGTAAGTCCATACGGCTACGGATGTGAGTGATTGGCTGGTAAGCCAGCACGTGAGAGAAAAACACCCCCCACACCCCGGATGCAGTGGCACAATCTTTGGCCTGGTAGCTTAAACTAAATAAAAAGAAGGGAAGAAGGAAGGTGAACATAGCTTCTTAGGGGAGAGCTGTGACCTTTGCCACCCTCTGGAGAGACTGACTTGCTCTAGTCATCAGATCCCTGGTCTCCACCACAGATTCGCTTCAGGCCTCAACTCTTTGCCGCCACCTTGGTATACTGATCATTCGTACAGGCTGCCACTGGCTACTCTGTTCAATGCTTTCAGATTTTTATTCTTCTAGCTCACATCTGAGCAGATACTGGGCTCTTCAGCTGTCATACCTGTAGGCAACACATTTTTACTTTCTTTTCACTTGTGACTCCTCGGAATCTATTCACATAAATAATATATGAATATCTATTCATGCTGTTTCTCCAAGAACCCTAACTAATACACAATGAAATTTCTCTTTGGAAGAATGAAGACTCACTCTCACTGAACTCAGAAAGAAATTCAATGTTGCAGCGGTCACTGAGTCCCTTGGCAACATATTATACTAACATATACTAAACACCCCATGCAAATTAACACACAGGTAAATATATAATCATAGAGGATGAGGACAGGTCAGGTAGGTTTTGGGTTGTTTTTCAAGTATAGGTATGTAAAAATTTACAATACTGCCAAGAACCAAACACATATAGAAATTCCACTCTTCCTCTTTCTAGAATGACTTTTCTTTTAAAACATATATAATTTTTTCTACAATACCATTCTATTTCTTATTTCCACTCATCTATCACTCAGAAAATCATGTTTTTTATACAGTTTGAGTAAATCAATCTCTTATTTCTGAAGAATTTTTTTGTTGTTGTTGAGTTGGTGTGTTTTCCTATTAATTTTGTTATCATCATTTATGGGAGCAAGGTTGGTGAAAGAGACCTCGTTCCTTAATCTTTTTTCCTCAAAATACCCTAGAACCTATTCTCTACTGATTCATGCCATCTGGTTCAGCAACCTGCTGAGGCTGGGAATTTAAATTACGTTGTAATCTTACAGTCACACTACCAACTTTAAGGCTATTTTTGCAGCTGCCTTATCTTGGGGGGGGGGGGGAAATAAGAATACATTACAGGAACTCCGCGGTTCCCTGATCTCGCCCTTAGCTGGGTTAAAAACCCTTAGATGTTGGCTTTATTACTGAAGACAATTCACTGAAGTTAGAGGCTGTCAGCCTAACAAGGGATACAATACGTCTTTTCAGAATGGAAGTCAAGTGTTCGCCACAGCCTCCTTTGCCCAGTCAAGCAAGGGAACACGGGGTTCTCAGAGTTCGTGGACTCTGTGTCACTGAGACTGTTACTCCTAGAACCATTGCATGATAAACTCCCAGCCTCAGAGGTCTCACTGGCCGCATTTCTTTCAGTTCCACAGCTAAGCTTGTGGTTTTTGTTGCTATTCCCCTCTACATCTTCTGACACTGCTGCTGCTGGGTCATTCACTTCCACTCTCTGCTGCTCCCCACCCCTTTCTGTGGCCACTCCAGGTGCCCTCCCTATGACTACGCTGGTTGCAGGTGCCAATATTATTGCTGCAGCTTGGGAGGAGAGATAGTTAATTCTGAAAGGAGGCAAATTTTTTATGTACTTATTTATTTATTTGAGGAGAGTTCTAGCTCTATAGTTCAGGGGAGTTCTGAATCACCTGTGTAGCCTCAGCTGGCCTTGAACTCACAGCAATCCTCCTGCCTCAGCCTTACAAGGGCTGGAATCACAGGTATCGACCATCACACCGAGCTTATGTGATGCTGAAGAATGATTTATTATGGCTTTTTATGCATTTTCTGTCAGTGATTCTTTCTTAAACAGAATCAGACAGTTTTTAAGAAAGGAAATATATTTTTAGACTTTGTTCTGTGAGTTAGAAAGTATGTGATAGAGCATGTAGGATCCTAGAAAAGAGCAGATATGACCCAGTGCATGTTGAAAGAAATATTATGGTTGTTGGAAGAATGATAAAAGTTCCTGGATATGATAAAATTAGGTAAATGTCAGATATAATTTTCAATATTTTTTTTGACTAGGTCTTGCTCTGTAGCCCAACCTGGCCCCTAACTCACTATGGAGCCTTGAACTGAAAGCAATCTTCTAGTCTCAGACTAGAAGTGCTGAATTACAGGCAGGTGCCACCATGACCAGTTTATGTGGAGCTGGGGGATCGAAATCAAGTACTTTGTGATTGCAAGGCAAGTGCTATAACTGCTGAGTCATTCCTCCAGCCACCTGATACAATTATGATGACCAGTAAACTGAATTTGGTAGTAGGTTGTTCATAGAGTGAGGAAAAAAGATGTTAATGTGCTTCTGTAACTTAGGTCATAAAACTGTTGCTGACTGAGGTGCTGTCGTAGGCAAAAGGCAGTTCCTATGCAGTACTTCCAGATCCTAATTCTCAGAGCTGTGAGGATGTCATGTGATGTAGGAAGAGGAGGGGTAGGGCTGCAGAAAATATGGTCGTCCGGCAATCATCTGACCTTGGGATGAGGAAATAGAAGGCTTGAGTGGGCCCAGTAGAATCATAACAATCTTTAAAACATGTAAGTAGAAAGTAAGATGTTAGTGAAAGGGTGGGACAAGTGAAGATAATTTTACCACATTGCTGGTATTTGTAGGCAAAAAAAAAAAAAAAAAAAAAAAAAACATGAATAGGCAGAGTCTGAGGGCAGCCTCAGAAGCCAGAAAGAGCAAGGAAACTATGTTCTCACTACAGTTTCCCAAAGAAAGGCTTCCATCGCAAAACCTTGATTTTAGTGACTTAAGATTTATTTTAGAATCTGATGACTCCCCCAGATTATAAAATAATAAAATCGTATAGACTAAAACATGTAAGTGTTGGTCATTTATTAAAGCAGCAACAATAAATTCATACTGCATAATTACCTATAGGAGTATATAAAATGGTTAGAAAACGGCATGGGGTTTTTGTTTCTAGAGAGGGAATGGGCAGATACTATGATTTATAAAATGAATGGGTTGAATATGAAGAAAGTGAAGAAAAAGTAGAAGAGAGAATTTTCAAAGACAAATTATATTAATTTGTAATATGTAAAACTATTTGTAACATTCTTCATGGACAATTCCAAGTGGAGTCTTATGACTTTACACAGATTATCCTGAATAGCATTTTCTTCTCTGTTGTTTGTTCTAAGGAAAATTCCACAGAGTTCAACACTGATTTTTTTTTTTAATTTCACAAGATTCACTAGTAGGCGTGTACTGAGATTTCATATCACTTGGCTAAGCACTCTTCTATTTTAATCATATATTCTTAAATACACAAGTTTAACACAGTGATAAAAACGAGTCTCCCATTTTCATAATACCAATATAACTCAAGTTGATTCCAGATATATAAAATGTAAGTTATATATCATGAATAATTACTGAAATTGTGCATAGGAGTGTATGATAGACTATCTTGCCAGCAAAGAGTTAAGAGACTGATGTTTCGTCCCTGTTAGTCTACCCAGTGTAGTAAAGAATAACCACTCAACAACACAGGAAATACATTTTTTATTGAGCGAGGTGCTCCAGAAGGTCAGAAGGTCAGTGAGGGCTTTGAGGAGAAACTCTCCCTGTACTTGTTTTGAAAGACCCAGGCTAAACGGACGCCATGACAGGTCTCAAATGCAGCTTAAAATCAGTAGGCCAGAAATTCTGCTCTCTCAGGATGACCCGGCAGAAACAGGAGAAAGCTCCCAATTCCTAAGAAACGCTGCTGACATTCCTGCGGTGAGAGTTACGTTCCTGAAGATGGGGAATTGGGTCTGGGGGCCAGAGGCAGTTGTTTAATGTTAGTTACCCAATCACCATGTAACAAGTCCGTTCCACTGTTGTATGCTCACCAATCATGTAACCACCAAGCTAAAAGCCCACTTCCCTTTGTTGTAACTAATGCAAGTCTGCTACACAGAGACGCGAGGCTCCCTTACCGAACCCACTATGTTGGTGAAGACTGAGAGCCCGAGCTTAAGCCCGAATAAAGTCTCCTTGCCTTTGCGTGTGTGCTCGGTCTCCTGGAGTCTTTGGGATGTTTGTGATCGGAGCATAACATTTTCACAGAATTTTTGTGCACAAAATTTTATGATGTGAGTGCTGAGGCAGAGTATTACAGCCGCTTATGGATTTTGTGACTGTGTGTAACACCAGACAGAGAAGTAAACGATTCCCCACTTCACGGTCTCCTGAGAAATCTGGGTATTTGCATCTGAAAATGCTACTTTAAGAAGAAAAAAGATGGGCCTGGTAGTGCTGATCTGTAATCCTAGATTTTTTTTTTTTGATAGGGTCTCACTCTACATAGCACCTGCTGAACTCACTATGGAGCTTAGGCTGGCCATGGACTTACGGTAATTCTCCTGCCTCAGCCTCCAGAATACTGGGACTACATCATTATACCTAGATTTATGTGGTGCTGTGGAATCAAACTTGGGGCATCACACTTGCAAGGGCAAGCGCATGAACCACTGTGTTATTCTTCCAGCCACCAATCTTAGCACTCTGGAAGGCTCAGGCAGAAAAATCGCAAATTCATGCCCAGGGTAGGCTCCTTAGTAACCTAGAGGAACCTTATCTCAAAATCAAAAATGAATGTAGGATGGGGATAGAGTAACTCAGTGTAAAGGCCCTGGGCCTAATTTCTAATACCACAAACAGAGGAACAAACACAAGGAAGAGGAAGAAGAAGAAAAGAAGGGTAAGAAGATGTTATCAGCATGGAAATCAGAGGCTGAGATCAAATACTGAAGTACGTGTTGAGGTTATAAGTATGTTATGTACACAATATTGCATTCCTTTCTATTTGAGTAGAAGTTGGTATACTACTCGAAAAAAAAATAACAGGAAGAGTAACAACACTAGCCTGAGCTTATGGAAAACATCAGGTTTCTTCTCACTTTCTGAAAAAAAAATAGAATGGCTTCCTTTTTTTCTCTTATCAGATCCCATACTGTCTCTATTACTTCCAGCTGATAACCCTTTCTTGTCTTTGTGGTACTGAAGATTAATTCCAGGATCTTCATACTGAGCTACATCCCCAACTTAGATTTTAAGACAGGATTTTGCTAAATCACAAAATTAGCCAGATAGAATTCGCACTTGACATCTTGTGATCCTCCTGCCACTGCCTCTCGCAGGGCTGGGCTTACAAGTTTTCCTCACAATGCCTGAATAACTGGTTTATCAGCCGTGGTTTTATAATCAACCACACAAATATATATTTTTCCATTTTGCAGGATTAGAAAATATAGATGATACTTTGGCCTAAATCAAAGAGATTTAAGGTGTAGAACTTTATTCCTACACCAGAATAATAATAGGAAAAAAATAAATAGTTTGAAACATTCCATTTGGATTCGTTGAGAAGAATATAATTATTTTTCATATAAGATATAAATGTTACACTATAAAATCTTCACAAGTGCACAAAGTTATAATTGACTTAGAGTGTGCACCTTAGTTACTTTTTTTTGTTGCTATGATTCAATACCCAACATCCACAAATTTAGGAAAGGAAAGGTTTATTTTAGCTCATGGTTTCAGAAGGTCACAGTCCATTCAGGGGTGGGCGGCAACAATGGGAGTACATGGCAGAGGTAGAGGCCGAGGCAGATGAAGCCAAGTCAAGGCCAGTTGAGTCTAGTCTTTTAAATAAGGCAGGAAGCATCCTGAATATCCTTCCAAGTCTCATCCCAGTAATAAGCCCCTTCTGGATCCAGGTGTTTTTAGCCCCCATTACATCCCTGTAATCCAATTTACATGCCTGTAATCCACTGTACATGCTTGTAATCCAGCCCTCCAGACTAGGCCCCGATCTCCCAACAGCATGTGATTCCATAGGAAATCCATACAAGCAAATACATAAGACTTTTGGGATACATTCCAGACCAAACCACAATAATATTCTAAGGAAAAAGGAAGATTGCTGTTAAAGACATGATGTTTAACAGTGAGTTTGGGTAAAATATCGCGAAGTATGTACCACATAGGAGAAGAAGTGATTGTGTGTCCATAAGGCTAGTAATTACATAATGCCTGGTACATTATATAAATATTAAATTAATAAGTAGATCAAAGGCTGGAAGAACAGATAAGACAAGAGGGGACAATGATAATACAAATAAGAATACAAACAAAATAATCCAAACTTTTCCATGATGAAAACACTTCTAAAATCAATAAAAAGCTATTCTATTTCCTAACTATGTATTTTTAGTAACTCAATTTCTATGCATTTTTGTTCTATTCTGGTGAATCATATAATCAAAATGTAATTAAACTGTATCATATTAGATTTGAACTTTATTTTATCTTAAGGCTCATAGAAGTTTTCTTTCATGATATTACATGAGAAATTTGAAAATCCTGTGTATAATTTACCAGCCTGAGGTTAATTTTTCTTGCTTATTTCTGAAAAATTGGCATTGTCAAAAAAAATGACTAAATAGACTTGTTCTTCCTGTAGTAATCCCCAACTTTTGTGCACCATTGCTGACACGATCTGTCTCCCATAGAAAAGACACAAGATGCAAATACAAGTAGCTTTGAAATGAGCTGTTTCTTGGGAGAATGAACACACGCATACTACTTAGAGATGATTATACAGTCATATGGTCCACAGTGACCACCACTGATTAAAACAGAATGCATGGTATCTTTCCATGATAAAGTAAGAGACAGAAATACTCATATTCACCATTGTTTTCCATGTGGGATATAAAATGTATTTCAGGCAACACAGAATAAAAGAAAATTATGCTTTGCTGATGACAAGAGTAATTTAGACATCCTACTTAACATCTATAAAAGTTTTTCAACTAAATGTGGAGAGACTAATAAATAGCCCCCTATGCGGAATGATTTTTATTTCGAATGGAGCTGAGAGAAGTTAAAGTCTAAGGTCACTTTTGAAAACAATGGGGATTTTTATAGTAAGCAAAGAAGAGGACACAGGTAGCTCTGTAAAAAGTTCAAAATTAGAGGTTTCTCCATGATAATCAAGGGAATAGGCACCTGAAGAGAGGTTAGGTTCTAACAATGTGCAAAAACTGACTTCAAAGACCATCCCATACTATCAAAATTGATTATTCTGATTTTCTTCTTGATGTAGGGGATCAAATCTAAAACCGTGGCCATGGTAGGCAAGCACTTTATCAATGCGCTATGTTTTAAACCCCTTGGGAGATATTTTCCTTCCCTTCTCTTTCCTTTCCTTCCCTTTCCTTCCCTTCTCTTTCCTTTCCTTTCTTTTCCTTTCCTTTCCTTTCCTTTCCTTTCCTTTCCTCTTCTCTTCTCATCTCTTCTTTTCCCTCCTGGGATTTTGCATGCTAGACAAGCACTCTGCTCTGAGCTACATCCTTAATCTTTATTTTATATTTAAAATAATGTCTTGCTAAATTACCCAGGCTGTCCTTAAACTTACAATCCACCTACCTCAACTGCTCAGATGTGGGAGATGATTATTTTACAATTTTTTGTTGAGATTTAAAACTAATTTAATAGTGCTGTATGTCCAAATACTAGGATAAGAGTGAGAGGATTGGAATGCAGTTGTTTTTTTGAGAAACAAATGGTGATAAGCTAAGATTTCTGGATCATTTTCCTGCAAAGGCATTTGGTTAACAGAATCCTATTGCTTGGCTTTCGATATAAAGAAGCTATGAAGCAAGTAGAGGATACAGTTCTTTAAACAGCAGTAGATTCATCCATTTTTTCCTTAACTGCACATCAGGACAAAAGTATATCAAAGAAGGGTCAATTTTAAATGATACATTTCAGTCCTTGATATGTAATAATCAGCAAATCTATACAAAATGGAATAAACTATTTAATTACATGATGTGCCAGAGAAGATTGACTCGTGAGCTGCCACAGATAATGTAAATAGAACATCTATACAAAGAAAAAATTTACACTAAAAATCCATGTTCTATTGCAATATAAATATGTAAAATTTTATCATTCACTCAACCTTTTGTACTTACATATATTGATAAATGAAAGCTTTCAACTACCATATTATAATACTAGAAAGTGTTTGTTTTTCTAAGTCATAGGGAATGGATGGTAATGTGATTTATATAATAAAATAGCTTGATATGCTCACAAATTCATATACTGCAAATAAATATCCAGACTCATTGTTTGATTTCCACTGAATGATTCAATAATATAAAAATTATAAATTTTTAGGTAAGTATTGTTGAATATTTATCTGCAGTTGTTTTAATACAGTCTTGTTTTGGAAGAGGTCAAACAGTTCTGGTATGTCAGCTTCTGTCAATAACTTAGTGATTGGAATACTAGCTTAAACCCCAAGTTTGATCCACTACCAACACATAACACCCGATTGTGATGTTGCATGCCTATAGTCATAACACTCAGAAGGCTGAGACAGGAAGATTCCCTCAGTTCTAGGCTATATGTTTTCATGAAAAAGTTAACTATAGAGTGAAACTCTGTCTCAAAAAGAAAAAAGAAGAAAGTAAGAAAGAATAAATCTTTTTTTCATAATAAGAACATTTGTAGAAAAAATAACAAATAACATTACTAACTGATGATGTTCAACCAATTAACTTTCTAAGTAAGGAGCTGCTAATACACAAGAGTCACTTGGATGGTCCAAAGTCATCACTGGAAGGAAATTTCAAGAACAGAAGCATTTTATTTTTCTTCTTTTCTTTCATCTCTCCTAATTTATTTATTAGTTTTCTTCACTACTTTGTGCTCTTCTAAAAATACCTGATTTATAAATGCACAGTTTATTATATTTCTATTCTTTATGCCAAAGTGCAATTAATATATATTTAGAGTAATTCATCACCTAGAATGTAATTTTTGTTTTATGTTATTGCACAGAGTTTTAGAGAGAAAAGACAAATGGGGCAGTTATGTGGTGGAAGTTTAGCAAAAAACCTACTTATGTCTATATTCTTAAGGAGCTATATTATTCTGATCCTGATTGTGGCATAAAAATGTTCTCTGTGACAAGAGAAAAGGTCGTTGTGTTGGTAGCCTAGGAAGTTCAAAATGAAGTAAAAATGTATCTCGTCACGGCAAGACATGTGCTTGATTGCAGATGCTTATTTGAATACATGTTCCAACACACCCCCTGCCTCTGCTAGCAGCATGAGGGTTAGGAACAGGAATAAAGAGAATGATTTTGACTCAATCCTCTCTAAGCCATTCACACAGGGTAGAATAACTAAACACTCTTTATTCAAAATGTATACATGAAAATATGAACTGGGTATCTAGTATACTCAGCAAAGAAAGGAATGGAGATGCTAATTAACCTTCTACTTTATCTCCAATCATTTCAACCAACGAAATGCAAAGAATGGCCCTGAGCGTCCCCTTCAGGATCACTATGGGCAGTCAAAGGGCTTATTTTGAGATTCTGCTCTTGGTTTTGTTGGACACTTTCTGCTGCTAACTTGCTTATTTGCAAGAAAAAGGTCAGAGTGGCATATAGAGATTTGGTGAGTTTTTGAAAGAAACATGGCACTCTCTGCATTATTTAGGGTTCTTTAGGGGAATGGGAATAGAAAATTTATGCATAATTATGCAAAAGAATTTATTAGGCAAGTTTATAGGACCAGCGGTGGGAGAGTCCATGATGGTAGTCTGGGTGCAGGAAAACATCACTGTCTTAGTTACTTTCATGATTCTGGGACAGAATACCTGGATTCCATGACTTTAGAGAGAAAAGATTTATTTTAGCTCATAATTTCAAAAGTTCATACTCCATTCATAGGCAGGAAGCAGGAAATGGTAAAAACATGTTTTAGAGACAAAACTGGAGAGACAGCTCCTCAGGGCATCGCAGGACAGAGCCAAGTCAGAAGGAAAAGGCAGAACTAAGACATACCTCATCAGATCAAGCCTAAAGTTTCCACACTTTCCAGCCAGGTTCCACCCCCGGCAGTATACAATATTCATAAGTACATGAGGCTTTGGGAGGACACTCTGAATCCAAAGCAAAACATTCCACCACTAGCCCCTAAAATGTTTACTACTTTATGCAAAATGTATTTAGTCATTGTCTAAGAGTTGTGAAAGTCCTAACAGCTTCAGAAATGTTAAAAAATCTAAGTCCAGGGTCTCCTCTGTGATACAAGAAAAAATTCAGTTATGAGCACCTCTGGAAACTAGAGCTAAGCACTTCCAATGTACAATAACACAGGGTAACCATCTACATTCCAAAAGGAAGGAATAGGAATATAGAAAGCAATTGGATTGAAGCAAGTTTTAATCCTAGCAAGACACACATTCAATCCTGTAGCTCGGTGTCCAGCACCCAGAGTAAACTGTGGCAAGGTATAATCTCTAAGGGGTTTGGGTGCCCTGGCCTCCATAGTGTTGCCACTGACTGCAGCCTCCATCTTTTCTCCTTTGGACTGGATCCACGCACGGCCTGCAACCTTCCCCAGGAGATGACCAATGCTCCTGAATTTCCCATATTTTTGGCATCACTATTGTACCACAGGTTTCTCCTTCACAACTTCACACACGGCCCTTCCAAAAGCACACTTCTTGGCCTCCAAGGCTTTCCTTTGAAATATGGGTGAAAACCTTTGCGAGGCCAAATCTCTTACACTAAATATTACTATAAAGTCAAGACTGTGTCGACGTCACTCTGTCTGCCACTTGCTTGAGCCTGGCTACTTCGAGCAAATGCTGTAAGGGATTTTGGGTTATTACATCGCTGAACTCCAGATGGCTCTGCCTTTAGTCCTATAGGGTGCCCTGTGTTATTGTTCTCAGAGAAAAGTCCTTTGTTTCTCCACCCTGGATCTGATAAAGAGGGGTACCTTGTTGAATTCTGAGATACCTTCAAGGCATCTTTCTTATATCCTGATTGTAAGTACGTCGCTTCTTATGCTAATCTCTTTAACTTCCCTGTAATCATTTCCCTCACCATTGCAGGATGTTTCAGCCTGCCACATTTTTAAGTTTTTATATCGGTTTCTTTGCCATTTTTGTTGTCTTTCATTATAGAGTTGGCAAAAAACTGCAAACAGTAGCCATGTAACAGTGTGAACAGCAGGCTTCCTTGAGATTATTACCACCAGATTAAATAGTCCACAGCCCTTAGTCTCAGTTTTGGCAAAGTACTTGAACTAATGCAAAATTCTGATAAACTTTCAGCCAGATTGTGGTATGCATAGTATTTAGTTCCCTTGCTAATACCATCAGTTCTCCTTGCCATCTGAAACTTCTTGATCCTGGCCTTTTCACACCACACTTCTTTTTACATTCAGATGTTCTGAGGTTCAACCAGAATCTCCAAACAAGCTCTGCTCAGAGCACTCTAAGGCTTCTCCAGCCTACATCGACATCGACATCGACATCATCAATTCTTTCCCAACTACTTCTGCGAACCACCCCAAAAACTTTTAAATCACATTGTAAGGTAGCAGCAATGACCCTACTCCTGGTAAAAATTTCTTTTTCATTACTAGGAGAGAACGCCTGACATATACAACTTTAGTGAGGGAAGATTTATTTTAGCTCACAATTTCTGAACGTCATAGTTCACTGGAAATAGAACTGCATCATATGGCCAGAGAGAGAGAGGAAGCTCTTCACAGAACAGCAGAACAGATCTATGTCAAATTGGAAGGACAGAGTTATCACATACCCCTCCTGGTGAAGCTTCAGTGATCCATCCCTTCTAGACAGGCCCCACCGACTAGCTCCTAGTATTCACAGGTACATAAGGTTTTAGCAATCAGATTCCATCAGCAGCTGGTGAGTTCAAGAAGCTGCAGAATGAGATGAAACAAAGATGCAGATCTATCCAAAGATGTGGTCATGGGAGCTCAGTGAAGGATGGTCGAGGAAATCGGAGACCAAAGGGCCAAAGTAAGAAGAGGGCAGCAAGACTTGAGTGATTTTAAAATGGGATTTTTTTTTTT
>PVKB01006886.1:0-49070 GCA_004027205.1 Ctenodactylus gundi | reverse complement strand
CACACGGAGCTCACACCCAAGTCGCTCATAGGCTTGGCTGAAACTTGTGATCCTCCTGCCTCAGCCTCCAAGAGCATTGGGATTACAGGACTGCGCCCCAGGGCCAGCTGAAACTTTTCCTAATCCACTGAAAACTCCAGGGAGAGAGGGGAGCTGTGAACCGCAATCACGTAATGTCTTTTCAGAACAGTGACGACGGAAAGGCTATACATCAGGTTCCATGTAACTAAAGAGAAATTGACGTCTCAGTCGGGTCACGGGCAGCCAGCGGGCGCGGGGAAGGCCTGGCGGAGGCAGAGCGGAGGCTGCTCACAGGGTAGCAGAACAGGAAGCCACAGGACAAAAGGAAGCATGGAGCTAGCGTGTGCCCTGCGGGCCCCGTGGCCCGCCCTCCGGCCAGGCCCACCTCTTCACGGCACAGGAAATCAGTGGGCTGACCCCCACGACGGGGTCACCCTCCCAACCGGCTTGTGGGAAACGTCCCAAATCCAACCACGACAGGATTCTGGTAAGATACCAGCAAGGTTTACGTGGAGTGAGGCAAGGTGACATTAAAGTTAAAATGGAAAAACAAAGACACAAAACTGAGAAAAGGCTGGGAAAGAAACCGGTGAGGCAGGACGATCTCTTCAAGATCTGAGAACACACGACAGCCTCAGCAGCGCGACCAGGACCAACCCGTGGAGCAGCACTGAAGCCAGTTGAGAAGGGGAACACTCCGCCTGTCCCAGGGCAGGTCCAGGACGAGGACCTGCCCAGCCGGGAGCGTCGTTCCCAGGGCCGGGGCTGAAGCACGTCTGTGTGAGAGTCTATGTTCTTTTAACTTTCCATTTTGCGGCAATTGCAGATTCATAGGCCTTTGCAAAGAAATGCCCAGAGCAGCCCCATGTGCCCCGCCCCACCCTGTGCTGGCGATCTACATGACTACCTGTTACAGTCCTGGCATGGAGAACTGGCACTCTTCCCCCGGTCTCCCAAGTTAGAACACACGTATGCATGTGTGTGCGTGCGAACACACATACACCATGTGTACAGACAGCATGACATGGTTCCTAAACAACTCTACACACCTGTGTGTCCACCACAGCCCAAGCACAGAGAAAACAGCTGGACAGGGCAGCAGAGAAGGAGTGAGGGGCACGAGATGTGGAGGGGGGACAAGGGGTGGGCTGGGCTGCACGATGTAGGGTGGGCTCCAACGTGTAGGGGTTGGAGACCATGGATGGGGGTGGGGTGCAACGTGTGAGAGTGGCTCGTGAAGTGTGGGTGAGCCCTACGTGCTTTTTTTTGTATTTTTCTGTTTGGAACCATGTTAAGTTTCACATACTCAAACCTTAATAAATAATTCAATTAAAACCAGTAAAAGAAGCCAGGGCTTCTTGAGGGGTGACTGGAGGGGGGAAGAGAAAACAACCCTGAAATATGAAAGTGATCCTCAAAAGTGATAGTTTTCAATTAAAACAGATAAAATAAGAATGCATGAGCTTATAGTGATATAAATACAAAAGCAAATGAATAATGAATAAGCGAATGTATAAATTATACAAATATTACAAAGAAGCCTACAGTAGTTGGGATTTTTTACAATCAGTTGATGACCAGAGGGGTCTGGCACACACAAGGCCCTCCGTTTGACCCACAGCACTACGGAGAGACGAGCGAGAGAGAAGAGGGGAAGGAGGAAGGAAGGGACCAATAGGAAGATTCGCCAGACGCTCAGACGCCGCTGTGGCTCCTGCCTGGTGGCAGCTGAATGGTTACACAGAGAATTGAAAGGATGGACCGTCGAGGCCAAGCGGGAAGGGACTGGAAGACCTGCCCTGTCTCTAGTGAGGGCTCCTGTAGGAGGGACGCAGCAGAGCCCCTGATCCAGGCTGTGGGGGGTCCCCAGGGCCCCCAAATCTGATAGCTTCCTGAGAAGACTCAAGGACTCAGCACGCAACGATTCATGGCTGTCCGGGCCCGCCGGGCAGTTCAACGAGGACCTGGGAGGGGGCGGTGAGGGTGAGAAGGGACAAGAGACACAACGGAGGGAGACAAGGCAGGCTTTCTGATCAGGTCTCCACTTTGTTTTTCTCAGGCAGGCTTTTTATAGGGTTAAAAAGCTCAGGGCTTTCCACAGCAGCTGTTCGTGCAAGCTCTAGTCAAGTCACAATAACCTCAGAACATTCTGTTAAGCTACAGGGCAGATAAGGAAGTAAGTAACATTTTGCTATTTGCACTCTTTCATGGCCAAGCTGGGTGTAAACTTGGGTTAGGCACAGACAAGGGAAGGAGGAGGCTCGGTTTTTGGGAACAGGGGGTTACTGGGCAAGAAGCTTTCTCTTTCGGGCCCAGGGACAGAGCAGGCCGACCCAGACACGTCAGACATCGTGGATCAAGTTAAACAGATGGTTCCCCACACATGGCAGTGAGGATGCAGAGAAAAGCCAGCAAGGAGAGTGGGCATGGGGGACATCTGAGGGGGGAGGCCTCACGCCCATCAGTGTCCCGAGTGGAGCCACAGGGTGGGCTTGATTCCTTCCACAGGCCACCGTGACACACAGGTGGGGTGCCATCTGCCGTGGTTGACTCTGTCTCAAAAAAACACGTGAGGCTTTTGGGGATATTCCAGATCCAACCCATAATCAGAGCAAGTAACTGGCAATTCTGAGTTTATACCCAGCTAAACTGCCAGCCCAGCTTGCGTGCTACAGAAAGTGGGGGAGTGAGGGAGGAAAAGAAGGAAAGAAGGGGCTTTCAGCACGTGAAAACTGGAATTTGGGGAGGAAGGAGCAGTGGAGCACAAAGCCAAGTCCAGTTCCCGGTACCGCGTCTGCCAGGCGCGGTGACGCACGCAGGAAAAAATCTTTGCCCTCTACTCCTCAGACAGAGGGCTGCTATCAAGAATACACAAACAATGGAAAAAAATTAGACCCTCCAAAATAAAAGACCCAATCCAAAAATAGGAATCTGAAATGAATAAGCAGTTCTCAGAAGTCTGAACGGCCAATAAATATATTTAAAAATGTCCAACATCTTCAGCCATCAGAGAAATGCAAATTAAAACAACACAGAGTTTTCACCCTCATCTAATGCCGGTGAGAATGGCTGAGACTAAGAACTTAAAAAACAAGACACACTGGCGAGGCTGTGGCGAAAAAGGAACCCTCCTACGTTACTGTTGGGACTGTAAACTGGTACAACCTCTATGGAAAGCAGTATGGAGAGTCTCCCAAAAAAAACCCAAAACTGATATTCCATTTGACCCAACTATACCTCTCTGGGAATCTTCCCAAAAGATTTCAAGTCATCATACAATAGTGATGCATGCTTACCCATGTTTATCGCTGCACAATTTATAATAGCCAAATCTGGGGACAAGCCAATACCCCCAAGTGTACAGATGACTGGATAAAGATGTGACGTCTATATCCCTCCGCCATAAAGAATGACAAATTTGAGTCATTTGTAGGAAAATGGATGCAAATTGACCATTACGCTCAGCGAAATGCATCAGACCCAGAACGTTAAAAATCAGATAGGGTCTTGAATATGAGAATTGTAAAAAGTGTAAGAGATGGGAAAGAAAGTTAGAAGATAAACTTTGTGGGGAGGGAAAGTGGGGGGTGAGAGGGGAAAGGGACGCATGCAATATGTAAATAAAAATAAATTGTATATTCACACAAGAATACGTAATAATAAAGGATCGTGAAAGGAAAAAGGAAGGAGAGAGAGAGAGAGAGAGAGAGAGAGGCAAGCCGGCAGCAGACTGTGCTCGCCATGTTGACGAACAGCAGGCTCTTGAGGCACAGAACCGGCGGACGGGAAAGGAGCACACTGGTGATTTGTCTAGGAGGCCAGAAACTGTTCGGACATCAGAAAGGTACTATGAGCAAGGGAAACAGACAACGGAAACCCTGGGGGGAAGCTTTGCAATGCACACGGTTAATGGAAGAGTTAGAACTCAAAATTCCTATAAAATTGATTTAAAAGAAAAAAGCCATACAGGCCAAGTGCAGGAGCGAGCAGAGGGTGTGGTCCAAGGGCCCACGTGTGTCCCAGTTCCCCGAGCTCCCGCGGGTCTCCAGGCCACAGGCGAGCTGCTGGCGTGGGCCCACCCCTCCACCGCCGGGCCTGGGGCCTCAAAGCTCCACAGCCCACACCCGTGGGTCCCACAGTCACCGTGAACAAAGCCACAGCGAAGCCGCCCCCCTCTGCTCTGCAAGGCTCCTCCCCCCTCATTCATGGGGTCTCATTCATCCCAGGAAAGCAAAGAGGTCTCTGCTCACTCCCCAAAACCCGGCAGGAACAGCCAGTGGTTCCCAGGGAAAGCCGGACACCCGCGCCCATGTCAACAGCTGCTCCGGACGCGGGCGAAGGCCAGCTAGCAGCTGCGACTCCGTCACTGCCCCAGAGGGAGCGCTGGGCACGCAGTCGCTCGCGTGCTCCAGGGGCAGCGGGTGGGGGCCACGGTCCCATCTGACCTCCAGAGGGGGCAGCCCAGAACACACAGTCTCAGTCATTCTGTGGGTGCAGGGATGCTCACCTGACACCCACGCCTCAGGGGAGGGAAGGCTTATTTCGGCTTCCAGTTCCAGGAGGCCTCTGTGGATGCGTGGAAGGTGGGCAGGGGAGGAAGGGCTGGGCAGAGGCCACCTGGACAGAAGCTGTGCGTGGGCTTGGGCTCACCACAGGAAGCAGAGAACCAAGGATAGCAGGGGGGGTACCCATCCAGGCCACGCCCCACTGGCCCGCCCCTTCCAAACAGGCCCCACCTCTTCCTAGCCCGGGAAATCCATGGACTGACCCCCATGAGTGACTCACCTTCCAAACTTCGGGCTGCTGGAGGCATTCCGGACCGAACCATAACGCACTTCTTGTGAACCGTTCTGACCTGGTTCCAGACACCGGCCGGGCCGCAGACGACGGTGCACGATTTTCTGCATTCCCGTGCTAGCGGCCACACTGTTGTGTAGTGGGGTTTCCGGGGGCACAGTCCAGGATCTCTCTCAGGGCTCCTCCGTCCCCTGCCTCTGCTCACCGCCCCTGTGTCCCGAACTGTCCCAGTCAGTCCACGTGAGGACACCCCCGCTGCCCCGGGACATCTGCGGCCCCCTCATCCTGCCCCCACAGAAATCACCACTGCTGCCCTGTCCCTACAGCCTGTGTATATGGTGGTGACCGGTCAGGCTCTCCAGGGGACGTGGGACAGGACAGGTCAGGCAGGGCGTGCATGTGGCATGGATGGAAGGCAGCTGCTGCCACGTCTGTCCCAGACACCTCTGTGGGTTCCCCAGGACCCCACCGGGCAACCCAGCCATCCCACCCTTGCCCGGCCTCCTGCTCCCACCACGGCCCCGCACAGGAGCCCCGGCACACCGCCACCGTCCCTGCTCCAAAGCGGTTCCCGCCACAGCGCTTAGGCCAGTGTCCAGGAGGACCCAGGAGGTTCCTGTTGGGGTGGCCCCCTCGCTAGCAAGGATCCCCCATGACTTTTCCCTGCCCCACCCAACAACCAGAACCACAAGTCCTTCACCCACTGCGGTCTGATGGGCCCTCGCTCATGTCCTGCTGAGCTGCTGAATTTTATGACTACATCAACGTTTTATGCACGACAGCACGGTTAAGACCCTGCCAGAGGAAAGGAAAAACTGTCGCCCAGTTAAGGGATAAATTGTTACACACACTCGTCTCCAGGCCATTAACGGGCACGTTCATCCATCGTCCTGCCCTCCTTCGCCCCAGCCGGCGCCTGGCCACAGTGCCGGGGTCGCCCACGGTGCCGAGGTCGCCCACTCATTTGCTGGGTGCAGGATATATTGGGTTCTGAAATTTTATATGCAAATCAGTAAAAAGCCCTTTGCTATCTTGCTTAAATCATACACGTTCTCTTTCCCTCCTCGGCCCCCAGCCCCCACCCTGCTCCACCACGCTGTGGCCCGCCAGCACAGAGCCTGGCCTTCCACCTCTGCCGGGCAGACCTCCCAGCTTGCTTACGAGGCCAGAACAACCTAGGTGACGGAGAAGGAGAAGCAGGAGAGAAGATGGTGACCTCACCCCAAAGGGGGACAGAGAGTGCGGGGGGCTGTGGCCAGAGTTCGACTGTCCAAGCCATGGTCTATGCACCGTCACCACTCCCTGGGGTGGGTGGCACTGTAGGCTTCCTTCGGGTCCTCCCCTGGGGTCCTGACACGGAGCTTCCGGAAAGCCCCACACCTCCCCAATCTCGCCAGCCCAGCTGAGCACACAGGAGCTGCTGAGAACCCCGAGTTTATGCTGCTACGTCTCATGGGCCAGGCGGCTGGACTCCAAGCCAGGAGTCGGCACTACCCCCAGAGGGGCCAGAGCCTGAGTTTGATCCCTCAGCCACAGCCGCATCATGAGGCTGGGACACAGAGCTGCCTGGCTGTGAACACGGCCAGCACCCAGACGTCACCCCACGTCTCTCGTCACCTGGCTGACCCCGAGCTGTACTCTGGGTGATAAACTGTGTTGTAAGTATGGCAAACTTACTGAGTTGTATCTGTTGAGTTTTACCTGTTGTCCTAGTAAGGACCCAAACCACAGGGAGCCCCGTGTCCCAGGGACAGCTGGCCTCTGGACCGGATGTGGTCTTGTTGGGTACCAGGCCCTCGGAAGCCGGGTCTGTGCTGCCCGTGGGCTGCGTGTGCAGAACTGCAGAAGGGCTCTCTGCAGGGTGCTCCAACAGGCAACTCCGTGCCCGTGGTCAGGCAGCAATGGGGCAGCCAGGTCACCCCAGAGGCCTGGACACCCAACACCGAAGCCACTGAGGCAGGAGTTCTGGCCAGCTCTCAGAACCTTCCCTGATGAGTTCTGGAGAAACAGAAGTGCCAAGCCACACTCCCAGCTGGCAAGAGGCCTCCAGAGACAGGGCACGCCTCCTGGGCTGCCACACACCCAATACACGCTCCCCGGGAGTGGGGGAGGTGTGATCTCCCATGAGGAGGTAAGGCCCCACGGATACCGGCTGGAAGGTACGGACAGGTGCCCTGTTCGGAGCGGGAGGGCAGCTTAGGACTTCTGTTCTGGGTTCCCTTTTGATGCGCGTGTAGGTTAGCTGTGATAAGCGGAAGGGTTAAACGAGGCCCAGGGAGGCCGCCGCGACTCGGAGCAGGCTTCCCTGGGACGCGGCGTGTCACGCTTCTGCACACAGCCTCCTTTGTTTCTCAGAGGTACACAAAAGAGTGACGCACCGTACAGTCAACAAAAATGATTGAAAAATAATAACCCATGTCTGGCGGGGATCAGAGCTGCAGAGGCCACTGCCCGCCCGCCCCCCCCCCCCGCCCCCATCTGTGGAGGCTGCTGGGCCAGGGACTGGCGGCTGCAGGGCTGGAGGACCAGGGTGCGCGGGGTGATCTCCATGGACATGGCAGACGGCCGCAGACAGCTGACACCTGTTGGTGACTTCTAAAGCCTCTCAATGGGCCCTTCCTCAAACCCTCGGGAAGCGCTCGACGGGAGAGAGCACTAGGCCTCCAGGAGAGCAAGAGTGAGACCTGGCTCTGAGCTGCCTGGCTGGCAGGACCAGAGGCTGCCAGGGCCCAGGAGGGAGGCCCGCACCAGGCCGGGGAAGGGAGGGGGGAGCCCGGCCACCCTGCAGGATACGGAGCTGCAAAAGGCGTGGCCAACACCACAAGCTCCAAAGGCCAGCAGGGCTGTCCCCCCACCCCTCGGGAATCAGCCAGGAGCCCCCAGCAGGCACCGTGGCCCGATGTGGCCGGGAGCCCAGGTACCAGAGCACGGACCAGCCTGTGGTCCGCAGGCAGGAGGGCCACTTTGGAAACCCAAGAAAGGACTGAGGAGCACTGGAAGGGGCCGCGGTGACACGGGGTGACAGGTCCCCAGGTGAGCCTCTGGGGTCACACCGGCAACCTGAGGTTCCCAGGGCGTTTTTAGGAAACCCCCAGCCCCGAAGCCAGCAGGGGAGGCAGGGGGATGGGGGGCGGGGGGGGGGGACAGAGCCGGAGAGGGCTGGCGCCACCAGATCGCGTGGCTGGAGAGGCACCGGTGGTGCCGACTCGTGGAGGTCCCAGGTGACCTCCGAAATCAAGGGGAGGCAGCGTCAGGGACGGTGGCTCCCCCGTTTGGAGAAACCAAGGTGGACCCCAACTTCACACCATCTAAAAATTTAGCGGGCAGCTGAATTGGGACTGCGCAGGGGAAGGGGCGGGTGGGAGTGAGCCCTGGGGAAGGCGACCCCACGCTGGGAAGTGGGGTCACTTGGGGGAGCTGGGGGAGGGGCGAGAGGAGGGACAGGGCGCGGGCAGGGCTGGCACGGCTGGGCACTAACAGTAACTGCAGCCCAGCGACGCCCAAAAGCGACAAAAGAAAGACGTTCCCGCGCACACGTCACCGCAGCAAGCTGACCCGGCGGGCTAAGCCCGACTGAGGTGGGCACGACTGAGGACAGCCCGCCGGCAAGGGGGCCGGGACCCTGCAGGCGTCCTGGGGGTCCGCGGAGCCACTCCGTGGGCCTTGGGCTGGCTGGGCACGGGCTGCAAAGGGGGAGCCCCCGTGTCCCGGGGGCCCGCCCCCCACGACCCCCGAGACCCCACCCCCTCCCCCATGAGCGGGGCTTCAAACAGGTTCTGGGAGGGGGAGGAGAAGCAATCTATTCCATATAAATGTTTAATTGGGAATTAATATGTATAAGGTTGCGGACGGCTGTGGGTTTTATGAATATTCACGAGGGACCCCCCTCGGCTCCGGCTCGGCTGGCCTTTTTGCACACTGTGCATGATTAGGGTACCCCCCCAGGGCAGGGCGGGGGCGCCGCGGGGACCCTGGGTCCCGCTGCCGGCCGGCCGTGGTAGGCCCGGGTCTCAGGCCCCAGCCCGCAGGACTCCCCTCGGCCCCCACGCGGGCTCCCGGCCGTGAGTGGGGCTTGGGCGCCCCCGTGTGGCCGGCGCGAGCACAGCGCGCAGCAGACGGAAGCCCCACGGAGACGGTCCGCACAGCCCCGCGACCCCGCACCGGGTTGGACCCTCCCTGAGGGCGAAGATGGCAGATCGCTCCAGACGTGGGCACTCTTGGGTCCGCAGGGCACCCCGGGATCCCCGGTGGGAAGATGCTCAAACCCCGAGTCCCTGACTCCTCCCAGCCCCCACCTCCTCCCCAACCCACCCCGCGCCCTGCCTGGCCCTGGCCGTCGCGCAGGAAGCATCCACGACCAGGTGGGCTCCACTCTGCTCCCTGGAGCCCAGACGCGGCAAGGTGCGTGACAGGCCCTGGTTGTCCATGTGACCAGGGACGAGAGGCAGGGATAGGGCAGCCGGGCGGCCGCCCTGAAAGCCAGGAGCAGGGGTGCACAAAGCTGTGGCACCTGAGCGCCCCGAGGAGTGGGCGCTCCCGCCGAGGCCCACCTGGCCTGGTCAGTACGGCCGCACTGGCCTGGCACTAGGTAGCCCACAGCTCTCCCCCGTGACGAGTGACACTCCCTGACGGGGCCAGCCCCCACAAGAGCCTGGACCTGGCCCCAGAATTCTTGGGGCATCTGTGGGCAGAAACCCAATGAGAGGACGGGACCGGTCATCCACGTGGCGCTGCCCAGAGGGCACCTGCAGCCCAGGCTGGCTTCACTACGGAGACCCACAGCCCAGTGGCACCTGCAGGGATGGATTCCCCAAAATACTCCAGCTGTCCCTGGTGCCCCCAGGGAAGCTGTCATGGGGTGAAGAGGGTCTCCCCTTCACAGAGAGTCCCAGGCGGGAAAGAGACCCCTGGGGGCCTGCATCCTAGAGAGGCAGGAGGGTCTGTGCCCCCCACCGTCTGCCCATCGGTCCCCAAGGCCAGCCCCTGGCCTGATGTCCACCCCAGGGTGGTGCAGGTCAGTGAGCAGGACCTGGGATGGGAGAGGACTGATGCAGGGGTGGGGGTGCACAGCTCCCGTCCCGTCCCACAGGGGCCTTCCCTACAGGCCAGGCAGGACGGCAGACCAGCAGCGGTGCAGGCCCCACCCGGGGAGATTCTGCCTGGTGAGTTTAGAAATCAAGAAGCTGGGCCCAGGGTCGCAGGCCTGTAATCCCAGCATTCTGGGAGACTCGGGCAGGAGGACCCCGAGTTCAAGCCCAGATTGGGCAACTTAGCTGCTTAGCAAGATCCTGTCTCAAAACAGAAAAATAAGAAATGGACTAGGGCTGTAGCTCAGTGAGAAGGTCCTAAGTTCCATCCTTGGTACAAAAAAAGGAGGCACTTGAAGAATAACAAGTGGTCAGGGCACTGGCCTAGCCGGCGCAAGGCCCTGAGTTCAATTCCCCAGCACCCACATGCTAGGCTTGGGGCACACGCCTGGTATTCCGGCACTTGAGAGACTAAGGCAAACGGACTGCTGTGAGTTCAAGGCTATCCTGGGTTATACAGTAAGTTCAAGACCAGCCTGGACTACAGAGCAAGACCTTATCTCAAAAAAAAAAAAAAAAAATTAAGGATTCTCAGTCCCCTGGGGCTCAGAAACTAAGCCCAAGAAGTCCCAGGTGATAGTGGTGAGGGGCAGCGCCCGGGCAGGGCTGGAGGAGCACCCACTTGGAGCCGGAGGATGCCCGCGGGAGGGTGACAGCAGGTGGGTCCCTGGGCTTGCTACTACTGCTTGTGCTTCGAATGCCCTACTGGCCTCAGAAGCTGCTGTTGTGCTCCGCAGCGCTAAGGAGGAAACTCCCACGCAGTCCTGGAGGAAAGTAAATTAGGAGACGCCAGGCCTGGCAGGAAAGGTGGCCCCAGCCTGACCAGCTGGCACGTCCACAAGCTTAGGAACCTCCTGCTCCCGACAGGTACAGCAATGCTGCTGGGAAGGCGGGAGGGTCCTAGACCCGCAGAGCCACCAGGGGGCGCCACCCTCGCAGCACCTGCAGGACACACACACACACACACACACACACACACCCCACCACCACCACCACCACCACCACCACCACTCCACACACACTACGACGACTCTGCGCTCAGCAAGGGGAGAGCCTCTCCTCTCACACACGAAGAAAACAGTCACAGAGCCTGCAGGAGAGCCTGGGAGCCCCAGGCAGGGGTGCCAGCACGCGGCGGCTCCGAAAGCTCAACTCTGCTCTGCAGCACAGGGCCCAGGACAGCCGTGGATGTCCAGTGATGCCACGCTGGACAAGTGGCTTCGGCCTCCGCTGACCCTGTCAGTGTGCCCTGTCTTCTGAAGACCAGAGGCAGAAGGGCACGCACCACACCCGGCACCGGAGCCCAGCACGCAGGCAGCGCTCTATATGTGCCACTCTGGACTTCCAAAGGACTTGGGCCAACGAGGACATGTGGCCTCAAACTGCGGTGCCGAGTCTGCATGATCACAAGGGCTCTGCGCATCACAGGCCACGGGGCAGAGCCATGTGACTCCAAAGACAGTGCCTGGCCTTGGTGACTGCAGCAGGCAGTGGAAAAATACAGTGCCAGGCTGGTGGCGCAGGCCTCTGACCCCAGCACCCAGAGACCGAGGCAAGACCATCCCAAGTCGGAGCCCAGCGAGGCAACTTAGAGGCCTTGTTTCAAATCAAAACTGGACAACGCACTGGACAATGCGCTGGAGACGTACGTAGCTCAGATCTCCAGGGCTGGGCCTCCAGCGCCACCACCCTGGGCACATTCCCATTGCTGAGACAGAGCACCCAATGGGCACAAATCGGGGAGGAAAAGTGTTTTATTTTTGTTTGTTTTGTTTTTTGAGACTGGGTCTCGCTCTGCAGCCCAGGCTGGTCCTGAACTCACTATGGCGCCCAGGATGGCCCTGAGCCATTCCTGCAGCCCGGAAAAGTGTATTCTAGCTCACAACTTCAGAGGCAGCTGGCAACAGTGGAAGCACGTGGGGGGGGGGGGGTGCAGAGGTGGCGGCTGCCCCTGGGGCGGTGCAAACAGGAAGCCAGTCCCCGGAAGGAAGGAAGGAGGCAGCGCACGTCCTTCCCGGCCCTGTCCCAGCGATCTGTCCCCTCCAGGTCAGGCCTCTGCGTCCGGCCCCTTCCAGCCAGGCCCCACTTCCCAACAGCACACGCAACTGAGAACTAGCGACTCCCACTTTCTGTGGTGGGTTTTGTCGTCCCGCCTGGCCCACACAACACTGTCCTGCGCTGCTGTGTCACTGCACACCGCTCGATGACCTGTGATTTAGGGCTCCGGGTGGAAATATCCCCCCACCGCCAGTTCAGGCCGTGGGAACAGCTGTTGTGCTTGGAGGTGGCGCTCTGGAGAGGCGACAGGGACGAGATCAAGTCCTCATGGTGGCGTCCTGTGACGGAATCTGATGGCTTTCTGAGAAGAGGGAGAGACCAGAGGGACACGCACGCTCATGCACACGCCGTGTCTCTGCAGACCCTGTCAACAGGAGCCACGCCACGGTGCCGACCTGCACCTCTGGGACCAGGGGCCAGCGTCACGGTCGGGTCTCAGACTTTGGCCAGTTTCGGCTGTGGGGGAGACTAGGTCGGGGACCAGGGGTTTCCCTGGCGTATGCTGGGCTCCGCCCCCAGCATAGGAAGGACGCGAGGGAGGGGAACGTCCCTCAGAAGCTTCGGGTATCTGGAAGGTGAACAGATGATGGGGCAAATTGGGTTCCTGGGTTGATCCACGGAGGGGTTCCCGCGCTGCCAGGAGGCGGGGCCGGCGGGAGGGGCGGGGCCGGCGGGAGGGCGGGGCCGGCGGGAGGGCGGGGCCCGGCGGGAGGGCGGGGCCCGGCGGGAGGGCGGGGCCGGCGGGAGGGCGGGGCCGGCGGGAGGGCGGGGCCGGCGGGAGGGCGGCTCCCTGGGGCATGACCCGGAAGATGATGCGTCCCTGGCTGGCTCCAGCCGGAACTTCCGGCCCAGGAGGTCAGCCGCTGGCCGCGAATAGGCCGCCTCTGGCCCTCACGCTGTCGCCGCAGCCCAGGAGTGGGCGGAGGCCTCGAGAAGCGGTGAGCTGAAGTGGCCTCACCTGGGTACTTACGTGCGGTGTTGGGTGTTGTGTCCCGTGAGGAGAAAGGGCCTGGGGCGGACAGACAGATGGACTTGCGGTGTCGCGTGTACGCTGAAGTGCGATGTTTTTGCCCTTCATTTCCTGAGGCTCTTGGTCACGGGGCGTTTTTCTGCCGAGTTAGTTATTCGTGGCTAGGCGCTCGCAGCTGGGGGACCGGCTCGGGCCTGGGTCGTCGCCGTGCTGGCCGCCGGGGGCGACGCGGGCCGAACCCTCCCCCGCAGGCCTCGGCCTGGCGGAAGTTGGCGCTTTGCGGCTCTGCGCGCGCACAAGCCCGGGACAGAGGGCCTTTGTCACCGCGGTGCTGTGGGCACAGAGGCCCATTCTCGGAGCCCGTGGCCCGGGTCGGCGGGCCGGGCCGGAGAGGGGCTGGGTGGGCCCCGCCTGGGCCAGGTCTCGTCAGGGACTCCGGACCGGCCACCGAGGCGGAGAGACGACGCCGCCTGTGGCCACCGGGCGGCGCGCCGGGCACCCCCGACCTCTGTGGCCGCACTGCGGCTCCGGCCCAGGCCCCCGGGGACCCCCTGTCCAGGCACCCAGGTCCTTCTGCTCCGGACTCCGGTCCGGGGGACGGCTGGGTGGCGTGGCGGCCGCAGGGAGGCTGCCCTGTGCACTGGGGGCCGTGCCACCCGCGGGGGCTTCCAGGACCCAGACCTCCTTTGAGGTCCAGGAATGGTCTGAGAGCATCGCCGGGCCGCGCTGCCCAGCACGCCCTGCCCTCCACGCACGCTCGCACAGGCTCGCACACTGTGCCCTGCCGGGCTGGCCCTTTGCGCTCAGCCCGCCCCGCCAAGAATGACCGGGAAGCCCCCAGGTGGCATCCAGCCTAGCCCGGGAAACAGGAGGTCTCCACGTGTGCTGACTGCCCCGGACTGTCATAAAAGTAAAGGGACCGGAGCCCGGCGATCGCTGTGCCTGGGCCGGAAAGCAGAGGCAGCGAGAGGCAGGAGGTGGGGCGTCTTCCCCGCGGCCACGCCTCCGGTGGCGGCCCACGTCTCCCGCGGTCCAGGCCTCATCCCTCAGCGCCTCCACCGTGTCCCTGGCCCTCCACGCCCCTTTCCATTGCTTCTCCTTTATCAGTACTCCTCCATGTGCCATTTTTTTCCCCCAGCACCAGGAATTGAACCCAGGGCCTTCACGCTAAGTTATACCTTCAGAATTTTTCAATTTTTAAAAATTATGAAATAGTATTCACGTTGCTAAGGGGCTGAACTTTGACTGCCCCCCTCCCACCCCGATTCCTGGGGCTATAGGTGTGCACTATTACCCTGGCCCATTTCTTTTTTATTTTAAAAATATTTGGCTTCTCTTTCTCTTAAGACGCTTCCTGTTTATGTGCCCTGCGTGCCCTCTGGTTCCTTGTCTAAAATGATTCTGTGCGACGGTTGTCCCAGTGCTGGGGCCCTCGGTGCCCTGAGCCCAAGGAGGCGGGCAGGCAGCTGCGCAGTGCCATCTTCTGGGACCTCGGGGCAGGGCGGCCACGGGGATGCTGGGCTCAGAAAGAGAGGCCTGTCTACAGGTCAAGACAGAGCAAGTCCACGTGGCCGGAACACGCCTGGCCTGTCTGAGATGGTGCCGGTGACGTGTCCTCGAGTCAGGCTTGCCCCGGACCAGCCCGGAGGCGGAGGCTTCATGACTGTAATGTCCTCATCTTTCGCCGGGAAGTTGCTGGATGAGCCAGCCCGCTCACCGGGCATGGCCGAGATCCAGTCGCAGTGGGTTTGGCAGGCTTGACTTTGTTCCCGTCCCTGTGGCCAGGTGGCCAAACCCTCAGCTTCTTCTTCCCTGCTCCTGTGCGGTCATGACCAGCCAGGGTCCCAGGCGGTCCCCAGAGGGGCGGGGGCCAGGGGCCCGGCTCCCCCACAGGACCGGGGCAGTTGTCTGACCTCCATCCCAGAATAACTACTTAGTACGTGTCCGAGAGAGGCCCGAAGGGGGTTGTGAACTGTAGAAGTGTACCCTTGGCGCTGGCCCGGAGGCACAGGCCTTAATCCCGGGACTCTGGAGGCTGGGCAGGAAAATCACAAGCTTGTGCCCAGGCTGGGTAGCTTCATAACTTAAGACTTGAAATCAAAACTAAAAAGTAGACGGGGGTGTAGTTCAGTGTGAAGGTCCTGGGCTAAGTCCCACTACCGAAACAGATAAACAGATAAAAGTGCGCCCTCAAAGGAGCAGAGTGTGGTTCTCAGCGGGAGGGGCACCTGTGACCTCGGCTGGGGATGTTACGGGATTGGGGTGGAACCTGCAGATCTCCGCGAAAAGAAGGGGCTTCATGTAGAGATGGAGGCATCGCCCCACTGTAGCCCTGATGTCGCGCTACCCTTTCCCAGCACTGGGCTGCCCACCCCCAAGACCCTGCTGAGTGTCTCAGGCCTGGACCCTGCCGGTTGCTGCCCAGCTGCTGGCCCCAGGAGGCATCTCCCGAGGGGTGACCCCCTCGCCCACCCTGCGTCTCACCGTCACTCACATCCGGGTTGCAGCTGCCCCGGGTGGGCTCTCCAGGGCTCTGCGTGTCCTATGCACGGGTTGGGGCCACTTCTCTGGTGGCCATCCCCCAGCCAGCCAGCCACACGGTCTGTGGGGTCTTGGGAACATTGTCATCTCAAGCAGGTGACCAGGAATATAGACCCCCGGGCAGGGGCCGTGCAAGGGGAGCCACGGGGCAATGGCCATGGTTTTAAAAGAAGGAAGGGAGGACAGGGGCTGGAGGAACAGCTCAGCAACATGGGGGCTGATGCGCCAGCACCACACAAACTGGGCGTGGTGGTGCACGCCTGTGATCCCAGCACGCTGCCAGGCTGAGGCGGGAGGATTGCCTAGAGTTTAGGGCCAGCCTGGACTACATGGTTAGCTCAGAACCAGCCAGGATTACAGAGCCCGACACTGTCTCAAAAAAAGAAAAAGAAAAAGATGAGGTGAAGGGGGGAGCGACCGCTGGGGCCTACTGCGCGTCCCGGGAGAGGCCTGGGCAGCCTGCATGGGCAGCTCCGGCGCCGCCGTGCCAAGGGCGGACCGTAGCCGGACAGGAAGCCCCCGGCGGCGCATGACAGGCACGTGTGCTCGGAGCTATATAGAGTGAGACCTCGTCTCAAAAAAAAAAAAAAACAGAAAAACAGAATTCTAAAAAAGAATTAGAATTCCCACATGGCTCAGCAACTCCACTTCCTGTAAAGACCCGGAAGAATGCGCAGGAGAGCCTTGGGTGGGCGTGTGCACACGGGGTTCTCGCCCGCCCTGTCCACAGCACCCAGCGCCTGGAACAGCCCAGCGTGGCCCACCCACCCCGGGGAGCGTTACTCAGCCAGGAAAAGGAAGGAAGCTCGAACGCACGCTGCTCGCGGAGGAGCCTGCGGGTGTTCTGCCGAGCCCGGTGCGCACAGCTGGGACTCCACTTCCACGGAGAACCCGGAGCGGGCACGGGCTGCCGGCGCGGGTGGTGCCCAGGAGGGGAGGCGGGGCCGGGCGCGGGCAGGCGGGGCCGAACCGGGGAGCCTGGCCCGTGCCGTGGGGTCTCCCCCTGGGGCGATGGGAGCGTCCAGAGGCGGGCAGCGTCGTGGCTGTCCGGAGGGCGCTGAGGACCATCCCGGGAGGGGGAGGGGCAGGGGGGCCAGACAGGAGGCCAGGCGCGCCCCCGCACCCCCCTCCCGGGATCCCGAAGGCCCGACCGGGAAGGGGCCACGCCCCACGGCTGATCCCAAGGTGAGCCTCGGTTTCCGGAAGCGCGAACAGGAGGAAAAGGAAGGAAACCCACCCCCGTGTCCAGAATCGCCTGGGGAGACCGGGGCCCGGGGCGGCCAGGGGCTGGCACAGCGGGGCGGCTCCCGCAGCCTGCCTCGGAGAGTCACCCCAGCCCTCCGGCAGGCGGGGCAGCAGGGCCACTCAGGGCAAGGCCAGCCTGGCTCCCTCAAAATAAAAACTGTCTGGGCGTTGTAGCTCCCTCGGTAGGGGCCAGGGTTCGGTCCCGGCAAGGAGACCCCAAGCCTGCCCAGGATCCCAGCCCGCAGTGCGCGCCGGGCGGAAAGGAGGCGGAGGGCTGCACAGCCGGAAGTGCGTGGCCACAGTATGCGCCTGGGTCCCCTGGGAGGAGAAGGGCCCCAGCTCTCCTGAGGTTCTAAATGTGCATGTTCAAATGATGAGTGACCACGTTAAAACAAATAGAGCAGAGGCTTTCCGGTGGCTCCCAGGGGAAATGGTGTCAGGCCGGCTGTGAGTCATGGCCGAACACTGCAGCGGGAAAACGGCCTGCGCAAAGGCCCTGGGGCAGGAAGGACACAGCCAGGTGAGGCTGATGTCGGTACAGTTAAAGGCAGAGAGCGGAGATAAGGCTGAAGGCAGTGGGGCCGCCAGTACAGAGTCTTAAGTTTTGGGGTTTTATGTTGTTGTTGTTTGTTTTTGAGACAGGGTCTTGCTCTGGGGCCCAGGCTGATCCTAAACTCACTCTGGAGCCCAGACTGGCCTTGGTCTCATGGCAACCCTCCTGCCTCAGCCTCCCGAGTGCTGGGATCACAGGCGTGCGCCACCACGTCTGGTTTATGTGGTGCTGGGGAATCAAACTGAGTACTCAGTTGAGATAAGATCTCACTAAGTTTCTAAGTTGGCCAAGTTGGTCGCAAACTTTTGGTCCTCCTGCCTCAGCCTCCTGGAGGGCTGAGACAGTGGGCCTGTCACGCCCAGCGGGTCAGACCTTACTACCGGTGGGGGGAGCGGGATGAGGGATTCTCACGTGAGGGTGAGGGCTGTGGGCCCGGCAGGGGAAGAAGGAGGGCGGGGAACTTGGGCCCAAGGACCATGCGCAGGGCTGGGATTAGAGGATCCTGGGGACAGGCGGGGCGGGGGAGGGCAGCCTGCCCAGCGGGACCTCTGCGAGGGCCCCCTGACACCCGTCAGTCCGTGCCCCCATGCCCGGGGCCAGCGCGCCCCTCTCTGCCTGCCCCAGCCTGGCCGGCTGCTTCCTTGTGGGACCCAGGGGACATTCACTGATCTCTTTAGAAATTAAAATCCCTAAAGCCCGGGGGCTTCTGGGAACGAGGCCAGCAGGGCTCTATGCTTTCCGGACAGGGCCTCCAGGTGGGTTTGCTAAGTTGGCTGCCATAGACCTGCCCCGGGACCGTGAGGCAGGTGGCTAGGTGGGCACACAGGGAGCCTGGAACAGCGCCTTGGGTAGAGAAGCAAAGGCCTCCACAGACCAGTGGTGGCCTCCCACCAGGTCCCACCCAGGAGGCCGCCAGGTGCCCAGCGATGGGCATGGTCCACCTGCCCACCACCCACCTGTGCGTTCCCAGGCTTCAGGAATTCCTGGGTTCCGGGGTCTACACCCGCTGACAACAGCAAGGGGACGTCACTCCACCTGGGCAGGGCACCTCTAAAGTGAGAACTCCTTCCCAAGTCCTGGGAGGGCAGAGGCCCGGAGGCCACCCCTGGCACCCAGGAGGAACGAGGAGGACACGCCCAAAAAATCCACGTCAAAAAAATCCTCAAGAAAAATGTGGGTAAAAGAGGGCGACCACCAGAGTTCCCGGGACCCCAGAGGAAGGCCTGCGTGCCTGGAAAGGTGTCCACACTCCTCGCTCTCGGGGCACATGCCTTGGTGGCGCTGCCCGCCCTTGGGGACGGTATCTGCCCACTGCCCCGCCCGTTCTGCCTCTACCCACGCAGCTGTGTATGTATCCTCTTGACTCTGTCATCGAGAGAAGGACCGGGAAAGTTCCTCGCACATCAGGACCTGCCGTCTCGGTAACCGTCACCTCAGAAAAGCCACAGACACCCCCGCACCCCCGATACGCCTCTCCTTTACCTTCTAGAAGCTGGGGTGCTGCTCTGCCCCACCATCCCTAGGAGCCTCTTCTGAAGGCCCAAGTGGAACCTGACCCTCCGTCCTGCTGGGATCCCAGTCACTGAAGGGTGTCGCTCAGAATTCGAGGGTGGGTTGATTCAGCAGCCAGCCCACGTGGCTGCTGCGTGAGAAGACCCTGTCCCCCCAGGAAATGTGTTTGTGACTTTTCAAAATCTGGAGGTAGAAGCAAATGGGACTTTCCGCATGGGTGCAGCTGACCGAAACCCACCACAGGATACGTGCAGGAAGACAGCCAGGCGGTGGCCCAGAGCTCAGCAGAGGCAAAGACGGCAGGCGGCGCCCAGGACGTTTCAGAGCACGTTGCGGTTTCGATCTGGAGCGTCCCCCAAAGCCTCACAGACCCGTGGGTACTGTGTACTGTTGGGAGGGGCCCTGGCTGGAAGGGGCTGGGGCTGGGGCGCACCTGGAGGGCCGGGGCTGCTCTGCCCTTCCTCCCTGGCTTGTCTCTGTTGCGCCGTGCTGTGAGGGGCTCTGTCTCTGGAGCACCAGCCCCAGGATCCGGTCCGGCTCCAGCCCCACCGTGTGGTTCCATCGTTTCCGAGCCGCCCACCTTTGAAAGCACTGGGCCCTGAAACTGTGAGCTAAGATAATCCTTTCTCCCGCAAGGTGTGCCTAGCACAGGGGTTAAAGCGCCCGCCTAACAAGCACAAGGCCCTGGGTTCGATTCCCCAGCACCACGGAAGCTGGGCATGGTAGTGGCCGCCTATAATTGCAGTTGGGACCCACGAGTCCAGTGTAGACAGTAAGGAAACAGAGAGGACGCTAATATTCAGGGCAGAGGAGCCCCAACACCTTGCATGGGCGCCCCAGGGACCAGGTGCAGCTGGAAAGGACAGGGGGACCTCCCAGCAGGACCCTTGTGGGCACCGCCTCAGCGAGTGGTCCAGGTCCCCACCATCCTGCTGGCCGGGTCACCGTGGTGGGGGACGCACATCCTACTTCCCTGCTCTGCCCCAGATACGACGCTCCTGTGGTCATGAGAAAAACAGCAGCCAGTTCATCCTGATGGGGCTGGGCGGGAGGGACACCCTACAAAACACCTGCCACTAGAAACGCCTCCAGGGCAGCGTGCCCACACCCAGGCCCCGGGCAAGTACTGGCCCATGGTGTTGGAAAACAGGCTACATGCAGCAGCCGAGCAGCGGGCCAGCAAAGCTTCATCTGCGTTTACAGTCTCTTCCCGGCCCTTGCATGACCGCCGAACTCCATCCACCGTCGAATCGACAGCAGCAGACACTCATAGGATCGTGAGTCCTACTGTGAACTCTGCGTGCTAGGGCCACACTGCCCTGCTTATGAGAGTAATAATCTGAGGTGGAGTTGGGGCGGTGGGACGCAAACTACCAGCAGCAGAGAGGCTGCGCGGCACAGAGACCGTCGCAAGTCAGCGGTGTGCAGGCACATGCCATGTCATGGCAGCAAAAACACAGTGCATAATAAACGCAGTGTGCTCGGGACCACGCCCACGCCACGGGCTTCCATGAACCCACTTCCTGGCGTCGGAAGGATCAGGGAACCGCCAGTGTAGCGCATCCTACGGACACGGGACCCATGCCACGTAGAATTTGGGGCACCCACAGGAGAGGGGATGGCGTTAGACGTATGTTAAGGAAACAGAATGAGGAGAGGACATTAGTGACCAACAGGAGGGGCCCAGGGAGACCAGAGCCCGCAGAGGGGCCGGGGTGACCAGAGGCCACGGGAGGGGCCGGGCATGGAGCACACAGCCATTCTGGATGCTGCTGCCTCTGCCCTTCCGCAAGCCTGAACCTTTCTGAAATTGAAGGGCCACTTCTGCAAGTCCATCCAGTACAGAAATGGCAGCCCCCTCCGCACAGGATCTGGAAGGAGGACGCCCCCAGCCGACCCGGAAGGGGACGGCTCCTCAGGCCCCTGCCGGGGAGAAGACTCAAGTCCCCCGGGGCCGGATCGAGGACAGCGGGAGCGTGAGAGGACGTGGGCCGAGCTGCACAGCCCGCTCCATGGACACTACCTGTGAGGTCAGTTCCGCAGGCGCAGCAAGCAGATCGCCCACTGAGATGGGCAAGTCTTCCTCTTTTCCCATGTGACTCTTACTCAGTTTTAAATTCCAGATTTATCCTGGCCTCGTAAGATGAGCCAGCCAACGTTTTCTGAGGTTGCGTCGCGGGCCTCCTGTGTTTGGAGACAGTGTGTCATGAGAAAGGAGCTCACGGTTCCTTCTGTGGGGGGCAGATGGCCTGGAAAGCCGTGGCCTGGCCCAGCGTGCAATGGGGGGATCACGTTCTGGAGGGAGGCACCTCTGACCAGCCGGCCTGGCCCAGCCCTCTCCATCTTCTGGCACCAGTGCCTTAGTCCGCCCTTGTTTCTGTATAGCAATGCCTGGGGCGGGGCCGGGGCGGAACGGAAGCGTGCTCCGCTCGCAGTCCTCCCACTGGGGGACCCCCTCGCTGTCAGAGTTCCTGGGCGGCCTGGGCGCCGTGGGGCAAGAGGAACTCCGTGGGGGTCTCAGGGTCTGTCCTCTCCTTAGGAGCCATGAGTATGCAGTCACGAGACTCCATGCTGATTACTGCCCACTGTTGATCAAAAATGCAGTGAATGCCATTGCCGAGTGCCAGCAGAGAAAAAGCAGGCTCCTGAAGCACAGTGACAGGAACTGCGGCTCAGCTCCGTGACCAGGGCCCACGCTGTCCAGTCCCGGCACCACATAAGCTGGACGTGCTACTGCACGCCTGTAATCCCAGCACTGTGGAGCCTGAGGCAGGAGGATTTCCTGCAGTTCGGGACCAGACTTATCTCAAGAAAAAAAAAAAAGTTACACATCTTTCATCCACCATATTCTCTGGGTCTGGCTGTGTGACTCCCAGCTCCTCCCCAAAGTCAAAATGATCACAACATTTTTAATCAACTCAGAACAGGGAGGCAGCGTGACAGCCCAGCTCACGACATGAGGGGGACTTCCAGAAAGGCCGAAAGTGCCAAGAACCACGGAATAAAAGCTAGGGGAAATATCGGGGGTGGGGGGTCGTGGCAGTGTGATTTTTACTGTAATAATTTCTTAATCCTTAGACATTCCTTATATTTTTTATCCCACCCTATTGCTCAGGGCCCGTTAGCAGGTGTCCAGCCCCCACCTTGTGGCGCAGGAAGAGCCCAGGTCATCCCAGCAGTGTCCTGTGTAAGGAGAAGAAATCATGCCGAGCTTTGCTCAGGGGCCCAGCTCTGGGGTGCTCCCCTCCTCTGCCCACATTTCTACCTGAGGTGGCGGGTGGTAGGAACAAAGCCACAGCCGTCCCCATCCAAGTCTGGGTCCCCACCACGCAGCGCGAGAGCAGGGACAGTTCACGTCAGCGCTGTGCCTGCTGCCCGCCCCCTCAGCACCATGCAGTGCGGCGGGCCAGGTGCCAGGGACCGTCCAGTCCCCACGCTGCCCTCCCCTCCCATCCTCAAAACAGGACACCGTGCTCTCTACAGCTCTGGGTGTCTGGCACTCACACACTCAGGCCTCTGGCTGCACACAGGTCCAGCCCTGAGAACACAACAAGAGAAAAGGCCTCAGGGTGGACAGCTGTGGGCCAGGCGTCCTGGCCACGTGGGTCTCTGTTCTGCACAGGGACTCCACTCTTGCTGGCCTGACCCCTCCAGATTTTTTCAATATATGTATTTTTGATGTAAATACATGAATCCCAAATTCTGTAACACATTAGACCATGGGGCTTGGGAGTCCTTGAGCACCTGTGTCCACCCTTTCTACAGAGGGTCACCCCTTTCCTGCCTGCCTCTCTACCCTGTCAGTCACGTTGGGGCCTTTTTAGGTCACCATTTACAGGGACACCCACCCGTAGTCAGTCCTGTGCTTGGAGCATTTCACTAAGCGTTACTGACTCAGCATGGCCCCATTTTCACTCAGATCTTCGTGTCTGCCTTTTTACGGCTGCATAGTATTCTGAATTTTTTGAGGCAGGGTCTCACTACATAGTCCAGGCTGGTCGTGGACTCACTATGGAGCCCAAGCTGGCCTCAGACTCACGGCAGTCCTGCCTCGGCCTCCTGAGTGCGGGGATTACAGGCGTGCGCCACCATGCTTAGCTACTCAAAATTTTCTTTCCGCCTACTCTTGTGGCTGGGATCTGGAACGTCTCCGAAAGGTCTCATGTACTTGGATGTTAGAGGTTGTGGAAGCGGGGGCTGTTGGGGGGGTTGCTGGGGTGTGTGTGCCTTGGGTCATGGGTGTGTGGTGGATTCGTACCACACCCAGGAGGGACAGAACACTGAGGCCGGACCCAGAAGGGGTGGACGCTGGGGCAGGACCTGGAAGCATGTGTGTGTTTCTGCCTCCCTCTGGGACTGGACTGGACTGGACGAGATGGGACTCGGCTTCCTTCTGCCGTGTCGGGAGGAGCCGCCCCGCCTCTGCCTCTGCCGTGCATGTGCCGGCCGCCGAGTGGACGGTGACCCTCTGAAACTGAGCTGAAGCGAAATCGTTCCTCCCTCAGCTTGCAGGTGCCAGGTATTGACTCACAGCGGTGGTAAAGTAACTAAGAGCTGGACCATGGAAGTAAATGAGAGCAACCCGGGCTGCCCTCGCTTTCTCCTAGCCCCGAGCCGTGAGTTCCATCTGTTTCCCTGGCCTCCCCTCCTCCTGCACCCCCACGCCCAGCTCCCGCGGTGCTGGTGACTCAAACCCCAGCCCTGTGCTTCCTGGGCGCTCGCTGCCCAGCGCTGCCCCAGCCGGTAGGTCGGCCTTGGTTGCGTTTCTGTGCTGCTGCTGCTGCCCGCCTCGCTGACCCAGGGTGCCCAGCACTGCTTCGGCCCGTGCCTCACACGCAGCGCTCTGTGTCCTGCCCCAGGCCAAGGCCCGGCTCCCTGCCGGGCAGGTCGCCAGGCACTGACTGCACCATCCCGGCGGACACTGGACCCTGCCCTCAGTGCACCCTGCAGCCTACCCCCCACACCACGTCCAGCTGGGTGATCCCAGACTCCCCACTGTCCCCTCCCAACCGTGGTACAAAGGCCTTTTGTCCCCACGGGCCACATGACCCCCAGGCAGCTCTGGGGCTGGAGAAATGGCATGCTGGGCTGGCAGGTGGCCTCAGCAGGCCCCTCCTACGGGGACGACTCCTCTTCAGGGCCCCGGGCAGGTACCACGCCCTCACCTAGCCCGGTGCTGGTGATGAGATGCTGAGACCCACAAGGCACAAGGGACACACTTCTGGGCCACTGTATACAGACAGTGACGCAGGGTCTCAAGGTGGGGGTGCTCCATGAGTCCCGTTGGGGCCAAAATTTACACACAGGCCTGTCGTCCCAGCACGCTGGGAGGCAGAGGCAGGAGGATCACAAGTTTGAGCCCAAACTGGGCAATTCGGTGACTAGCAAGGCCCTATCTTGAGGCCAAAAGTAAAAAAACGAGCCTAGGAGCAGCTCAGAGGGAAGGCCTGTCTCAGTTCCCAGAACCACCACCAAAACGTGCCGCACGCACCTGAGGTCCTCGCGGCAGGCCTGCATGGAAGTCACAGCTCAGAAAAACTCAGCCACAAAAACTGGAGTCACTGCTTTAAGAATTAAGAACTATGGACAAGCTGAGCTAAGGCAGAGTCGCCCTGGAAAGTGGCCCAGTGGTCACGGCCATCGTGACAGGCAGCCTTTGGCCCCTGCTGCCCTTCACGCCGGACGCGCCGTCCCAGCCCGCCACGCACACTGCCGGGACCCTGCCTGAGTGCCTTCCGCTCGGAGCAGACGTGACTGTGTTCTCATGAGCCCCAACGCAAGGGCCACATGACAGTCCACGTAAGGACACATAAGCTAATCTTTTCCCAACAAACCACCACTTCCAGGCGTTTTCTTTCACTTTCTGAGGAGCAGTGCGTGGGTGTCCTGGTGGCTGGGTCCTTGGCTCCATGAGGCCTGTCTGGACACAGGGTCCCACAACCGGTGCCACAGGGGCAAGACCCTTGCACTTGTTGACGTGGGACATGGGGGCCGTTGCTGCTTTTGGGTTGGATCCAGGGCCGTCAGGAAGGTGATGTGGGACCCATGGGCTTCCTAGTCCAGCTTCTTGTTTTAGGACCCTCAGGGTGGGTGAGGCCTGAGCCTGCGGGCGGCGTGTCCCCTCCACCCCAGGATCAGGCGCCAGGGTACAAGGTGACCAGTGTGCAAGTGAATGGACCCTGGTGGTGTAGACGTCATGAGGGCCCTTGTGCGTCCAGGGTGCAGGGCAGAATCCTCAGCCTGGCAGATGCCGCCTGCCAGGGCATCCCAGGAACCATAGGGGCATCCACAGGGTCATCACTAGAGCACCCATGGAGACACGGCCAGGGCACCACGGGAACACGGCCAGGGCACCCACGGGGACACGGCCAGGGCGGTGGGGGCTGCAGGAACTGAAGGGACTCCAAGTGCAGTGAGGGCAGAGCTGCTCCTAGGGAAGGTGACCCACGGATGTCCCTTGCCCGTGGACATTTGCCCGTTTACAGCGCTGGCTGAGGACAAGGCTCTGTCAGGGCTGGAAGCTACCGCCAGTGGGGAAAAAAATAAAACCCTCCACAGTCCAGGGGGAAGAGAGGCAGAGCCCAGGCTTCAAGCCCCCACACGTGTCTCACACGTGCAGAAATCGCACTGCACTCTGCAGAGGCCAAGGCCTGCTGGGCACCTCCACTGGTCACTCCCTGCAGATCACAGCTGCCAATGCAAAGCTGCCAGGCTCCCAGCCCCCCAAGAGACCAGTCCTCTGAACTGGGTGAGTCTCAGCAAGCCATGGTCCTGCGTCAGGCTAGGTGGACAAGGAACTCCTCTAGCTAGCTGCCCGAGGGTTTTGCTCCCAGTGATGGACCCGGCTACACCAATTCTATCACAGATACTAACTACAGCTGCCCATGAAACACCAATCAGCCCCGCGGCATCCCTGGAGAAACCCGGCCAGCAGAGACCTCAGGGCTCAGCCACTCGGGACAGGGAAGCTGTGGCTTGTGGCCCTGCCTGTACAGTCATTAAGCCCAGATGAAATCTGAGACCAGAGGACGACCACAGTAGCTAGGAAGGACACCAGGGAAGAAGAGAGTCACCGAGAGGGACACCCAAGTGTGGCACAGCGTATGCTCAGAGGTAGCCAGGGACGGGTCCCGACAGCCGTCACGGAGCCGAGGCCCCACCCGCCAGCCTTGTGGGTTCAGTACTCACCAGGCGAGCTCGGTGCCTGGATTGACTGCGGGTAAGGACGAGGGACTAGGCGGCAAGCCGGGGGAGAGAAGGGGACCCGGGCTCTCAGGATACTGCTTCTGTCGTTGGTGAGGCGAGCCTCGCTGTGGGGAGGCCTCGGGAAGCGCCATCGGTGGGATACTCACTAGCTGGCAGAGCTAACCTGTGCACCCAAGGTAGCAGAACAGACTGAGGAAACGCACCAAGCTGAGAAGCCACTTAAATACATTGTGACCTGTGTAGCTACGCGAGAGAACGGGGCTGGATTACGCCTGCCACGTTGACCCTTCTGGGACAGCACCACGGGTGGGCACTGCCCTGTGCGATGGCGAACAAGACCCTGTAATCCGGATGAGCGCCCCTCCCCCAGTGGGAGCCCTGGGGCCACTGTCTTAGCCCGGTATTTCTTGTCAAAGGTGCTAAAAAAACTGAACTCTGCAAATGGGAAACTTCCTGCTCTGAAATGATTCAAATACACTAATTTTCCATAGTTTATCCTTTTGCTAGAATAATACATTGTTCAAACTTTAAAAGAAGTGAGTAATCTTACGAGAAGGATACCAGAGCTGACGTTAGCGATAAAGGTTTGATTTTGCCTGCTACAGCAGTGCCAGAGGCCAGAGTGAGCAGAAATTGTATGGCGACCATCCAGCCGATCGGGAAATGGCCAGACCCCTTCGTGGCCATTTTAAAGAGTTTGGGTACCTGAAAGGGCTTCCGTGAGGAGGAACAGGGACGTGAGGTAGCGGAGAAGGCCGTCTGCTGAGTTTTGTTTTTCTGCCAGTTTGGCAGATTGGACAGAGGATATGCTGAGCCCTGAACTACATCCTTGCTCTTTTATTTATTTATTTGTTTATTGACACAGGATTTTTCTAAATTGCCCAGACTCAGCTCAGACTCCTGATTCTCGTGCCTTGGCCTCCCCGTACCTGGAGCTACAATGTGCCCCATCACGCCCTGCTACCCCTGTGCATCTTTGGGGAGTTCATTTTTTTCTTAATGGAAGCATCCCAACAATTACAAATGACCTCCTGCCTCTTGGGCCTGCCCCATAATCCTTTAGGTAAACACATTATAATTTTTTTTTAGCTTAGAAAGCAGGATCAGCAAGTCCTTAGCCCAAGGTTGTTTATGTTATTTGAAGACCTGAAATACTAAAGGAAGATTGCTGACGAGGAGGCCCGCGTGCCTGGTCCTCGTTGCCCCCTTTCCCTGGAGTCTGTTCACCCTAGTAGTTAAGATTTAGCCATTTAATGAAGGTTTCTATTTTTAGAGGACACAGAGCTACCCAAAGCGGGGAAGAGAATGGGTTTACAGGGAGCGATTTCACCCCGGAAAGTTAATCTGGAATAGGGGTGGGCAAAATGAGAGCTGTGATCAGGTGCTGATCACGACGCGTGGGCACACCCCACAATCAGCAGGCACGCCGAGAAGGGCGCAGAGCCCCGAAACATGGAGGGGAGCCAGAGGACAACGGGATAGAGAAGGGGCTGCCCGGCCAGTTACACCCGAAGTCTCCTCCGGAGAGGAAAGCAAGACAGTCAGAAGCCAGGGAAGAGCTGTGGCCTGAAAGGGCGGCAAGAGGAAATCGTGTCAGAGTCGACATGAACCTGTAAACCGTGAAGAGCACCATGCCGGGTAACATACATAAGTCAGCTCGGCCGGACAGAGGTTGGGCTCGTAGCTGCAGGAGCTCCGAGTTTCAGGTGTCAGGAAAACTTCGCGTATCATAGCGTCTTCCTCGCTTTTCCATTGCTGGGACGCAATACCCGACGCCCACAAGGCCGAGTTTGGCTCAGTTTGCGGAGGCCTCCGTCCATTCATGGGCAGCAGGTAATGGTGGGAGGTTCTGGCAGAGGATAGCTCTGCACAGCCTTGCAGGAGGAAGGATCAGGGCTTGCGGAAAAACCAGACCACCCTCCGGTGACTTGCCGCACCCTGCCAGGCCCCACCTACCCACAGGCTCTTGGGGACGTTCCAGATCCCACCGCAACACACATCCGCCACAGTGATGGCATTTGCGGCACATACCAGCAGCAAAGGCCCGAGGCCTGCTGTCCAGAGCCCCTGAGAAGGACTCCTTCAAGTCAACACACAGAGCGTAGGCAGCTCGCAGAAAAACGGGCAAAGACACCGCACAACACGCGCCGCCCATGGCCCGGTGAAGACACTGAGAGGGGTCGGGTCGGCCGTCACTGTGGAAACGCAGACTGAACCCACACTGCACTATCACAGCCCACCAGCCGGTCAGCAGGAAGAGATAAACGTGCCATTGTTGGCCAGGACGTAGCCGGCCGAGCCTCCTGCGGGCTGCTGGGGCAGGAGGAGCTGGCGTGGCGTGATGACAGTGTGTTGGCAGCATCTGGCAAACAACACAGGCCCAGACATCTGCGCAGGAGCGTGCTGCTCTGCGGGAGCTGGGTCACCAACGGGCACGTGTGTGACGGTGGTCCTGTAGGACCGTGTCCCCCCGTAAGAGGTGGAAGCCTAAGCCGGGTGTGGTGGCACACACCTGTAAGTCCAGCACTCAGGAGGCTGAGGCAGGTGGACTGTCCTGAGTCCAAGGCCAGCCTGGGCTACACAGTGAGTTCAGGACCAGGCTGGGCCACGGAGCGAGGCCCTGTCTCAAAAAAGAAAGAAGTTAAAGCTTAAAGTGTCCCATTTCCCAAACCAAAGTCGCTGGCTGAGTGGGAAAGCCCTGGGAGCTGACGGGGCGCTAAGGGTCTCTGAACGGGACACCGGAGGAAGGGATGGGCTGGCCTGCCAGCGCCCGGGTCGGCGGAGGCCCGCAGGGTTGTGAATTTACCAATACTCGGAGAACACGAGAGCAAAATTTATTCAGGTGAAATCACACTACCAAGGTGCAGGAAAAGTCTGGAAAAAAGGAGAGGCGGGGAAGGTTGCCTGCCAGGCGTCAGGCATCCCCGAGCCTTAAACAGCGCGCTGAGCTGTAGATACTCGCCAGGGGTAACGGATCCTTTTAGGTTGGCATGACACGATTTAATTGCTTAAAAACTAAGAGAGTAAAGAGGGACAGAGATATCTGTGTTTGCTGAAGGAGATTGTTATTGACTATTGCCGGTGGCCTTATCTAACCGGCTCCAGACGGGCTGATGCGGTGGTTCCTAGCCGCCTGGCTCATCGGAAGTGCTTTTGAGGGCAGATTTTAACTCTTCAGTCACCACATAGTAAACAAGTCTTTATTTTTTAAAAAAGAAAAATTTAGGAGAAAAGATTGTGAATCAAGGGGTGAGGGAGGAGACCTGCGTGCCAGGGAATAAACGGCTTGTGGTGGTGCCCAGGTGTGCCCGCCCCCCCAGGCCTGGCCCTGGCAGACCGTGCTCCGGGTCTCGCCTCTGCTGCTCTGTCCGGCTCTGAGTCTGTCCTTTTGCTGTTGAGCCGGCAGCTCTGTTTCTCATACCCAGCAAGGCTGCCGCTGGCTGAGTGTGGGTGGGCACGCTGTGATGTTCAGACCACACCGACATTGCCCAGGGGCACATTTCTCAGGGAGCACGCCATAGGAGCACTGCGCAACTGCAGAATGCCCACAGTCACACAGAAGGCAAAGGCTGGCCACCCTGGAGTGCCGGCGACTGCAGAACCAGGGAACAGGCGGGCTCTGTCACTCAGCAGAGGGTGGTGGCTTCCAGCTCCATGCCAGCTGGGGTGCCGGACACAGAGCATTCTGCAGGAAGACCCCGCAGGAAGGTTCAGGAGCGAATACACCCTGTGACCACGGGTGGTGTGCTGGCTGGGGGCCCCTGGGCCTGCTGGGCGAGACCGGCCCGGGTGCTATTGGCAGGAGTCCGCTCATGTGGCAGAAGCTTTTCTCTCTGCATTGTGAGTCCATAAACTATTTGCCAGAATGGTCACTGTAGGGGGGAGGGGAGGGAGGGAGAGAGGAGGAGGGTGACGAGGGGAGCAGAGAGACCCCAGCGCATGCAGGCCTTGGGGACTCCGTGATGTGGGCTGTATGTCCTTCCGGGCTTTTCTGTTTCATGGATGGAGACCTTCCAGAAACCAGAATCTTTTGTCCTGATCAAATAGGTTTGAAATTCAACAGTTCTCCTGCTCAGACACAAATGTGACCCTCTATTTTGAAGTGAAGCATCGCAGCCTGCCCCGTCTCAGCAGGCTTGGACCTCTGACAAGGCTGGTTTTTAATGGTTGGGCTGAGTTCAGGTTAAAATGACCCCCAGAGTCTCTGTACTTTTCGCATCGATCTGCCATTTTAATGACAAGGTTGTGGGGGGCGGGGCGCGGGGGGCGGTACTGGAGACCCAGCCCAGGGCCTTCTTGTAGCTACGTCCATAGCCCACTTTTTAGTTCTGATTTTTGAGAAAGTTATGCTGAATCATGACGTTGCCCAGCTAGTCTAACTTGTGACCTTCCTGCCTCAGCCTCCCGGAGTGCTGAGATCACAGACCTGTGCCACCCGACCTGGCTTAAGACTTTCTCAGAATAGCAAAGCTATTCTTCTGTCTGTGCTCTGGTTTGACCATCCCGAGCTGGGTAGCCTGGGGCAAGTTTCTTGGCCCTTCAGAGCCTCTTAAAAGCCAATAATAATATTACCAGATTCGTATGATAGGATTTTCGGGAGGATTAAATTAGATGATCTTCCACGGTGACTCTGGAGCAGGGAGGGCCTTAGCTGCCGTCCCACTGTCACTGCTGCAGGGCACCAGGGAAAACAGGGCAGCCTGGAGACCCGGGCCGGGCCCTACCCTCCCGGCTGGAGAAAGGGGGGGAGTGTCTGGCTGGCCAGGGGTCTCTGGGTGGAGGCTGCCCGCTTCCAGAAACAGAGGACATCCGGGCTGCCCCCGGCACGTGGAGGGGCGGGGTTGTGATGAGCTGGGGTTCGGGGAAGTGGGCATCCTGGCATCCTGGGCTGCCTGGACACGCAGGAGGGAGTCCCTGAGACGACTCTCAGCGGAGCCCTGGTGTCCTGGGGAGCAGTGGGCCCCTCGCACCCTGCCTTCCTCTCCCCCCTCCCCTCCCCTCCTCTCCCCCGTCCGTCTTCCCCGCTCCCCCTCCCACTGCCTTCTCTTTCCCGAGGAGGCAGCTGGCGATGGAAACCTGCTTCCCTCACTTTCCGGAGCAGAGCGTGACTCAGTTCCGCAGCTGCCTGCTCACCCCCACGGCAGTGCACAGCCTGCCCACCCCCAGCCCCCACCAGGGCCCCATCTGGATACTACGGGATTGCATCGCCAACGTCCCTGCCAGGATCCCCTGCCCTGACCCCCGCCCTGACCCCTGGGCCTGTGCTTGCCCACAGTGGGACCCTAGGAGCCTCATTCCCCCACCCTGTGGGGGGAGTTCCACCAGGGGAACAGGAGCATGGGTGTGCCGCACCCTCGCAGGGACGCAGAGGTGGCCCTGAGCTCAGAGTGGCCCTGCTGTAGACAGCACTGAGCACAAAGAGGGGGAGACTGGGAAGGAGGCTGGGGGCCTGGCACGTGTCACCCTCACCTCTCGTCTCTCCCCAGCCTGAGTCCGGCTACAGAAAGAGCTCTGGCCAAGCCCTGTCACCTACGGCCTCAGGGCGCACAGCAGGACCTGGGTCCAGCCCGAGGCCTGTGATCAAGGGGGTCCTGGAGTGCTAAGCCAGCACATCGGGACTCAGGTGCTGGGGCCCAAGAGCTACCTGTGGGGAAGGCTCACACACAGCCCCCATGGAACTGGGCAAGTGGAGCTAAGCAGGTGTGGTAGGCTTCCACCCCCGACCCCTGCGCTGGGCCCCTTCGCAGAAACCTCAGTCTGGCTTTAGAAGCCCAGCGCCCAGCCGACTCATCTGGGCAGACATCCCTCCCTCCCCACACCCCACTCAACTGGGCCCAGGAGTGCAGCGTCCCAAGCTGTTGTGGGTAAGGTCGAGGCACCCCCGGGAGGAAGTGGCCTGGGATGGGGCTCCCGCGGGCTGGCACATGCGTTATCTCCTGCACTCCTGCAGCAGGATACCCGCATGTCCAGGAAGCAAAGGACCAGCCGTGTAACGTGGGGAAGAAGAAAGAAGCCCCCCAGCCACACCGACTGGCAGGGGGTCCTCCTCGCTTCCGGACAGCGCGCGTGGCGGCAGAGGTCCCGCTGGGCTTGGGGCCCTGCAGGGTGTCCAGGTTGGACTGCCGCGTGGGGAGCTCTGCTTAGATCCTGCACCTGGCGCCGTCTCATGCGTCAGATCCGTGGGAGCCACGTGACGGTCCCCAATCTCAGCAGCGTCTGCTGTCTAGTTCCAAAGATCAGAAGGCCACATGCGCTCACAGGGACTCTGACATCGTGCGAAATGGGGCCACACCGTCTGCAGCGCTTTGCGAACGTGGCCACAGCACTAGCGCATCAGTGGCAAAGGAAGCAGGAAGCGGTGGGCACAGAACAAGCTCGGAGAGCTGCTGGTGTGGCGCGCAGGCGGCACCCCGCCTGGACACGGTGGGCGCAGGGGCAGGGGGTGTCCCAGACCTGGAGCTGGGTGTGGGTGGCTCGGGAAGGACCTTCCCACCTCCTACCACAGTCTGTGGGCTCTGTACCCACAGAGAGCTCCACAAGGCGAGCGAAGACCCCTCCGTGTGGCTGGAGATGCCGGAGTGGCCGAGGCAGAACAGAGGCCAGGCCACAGTCACCCTGGATGGACGGGGCCACCGTGCACCATGGAGGGTGGAGGTAGACACAGGCAAAGACAGGGAGTAGAGAGGCCTCCACCTGGGCAGGTAGGACCTCCAGGAGGCACAGGGAGGTGCCCTGCAAACAGACCAGAAGCAGCCCCAGCCCTCACCCACCCCCAGCCTAGCCTAGAGCCCAGGTGAGTTACCCAAGAACTGGGAGTTTCTTAATCAGAATGTGAGTTGTGCAACCAGCCCCAGGCCGAGGCAAAGACCCAGCCTGGGGTCACAAGGGGCTGTTGCAGAGCCCTTGTTCCCCCACTCCCTCCGTGAGCCAGTCCAGGGTCAGGTGTGGGCAGGAAGTCAGCCAGCGTGGGACGCGCTGGCCCAGAAGAACTGAGGGGCATGTGCAGGCACCCCACAGGGGCTGCGAGGCGTGTCCCTGGGCAGGCTCTGTGGCCCTCAGGATTGAAATCGGACGACACTCAGGGCCAGGCAGGGGCCGACCTCCCTGGGGCTCAGTGCCCGCAGACGGAAGGAGCTGGCCCCGGGCCGCGCGCACTCTGGGGCATCGTGACGGCCGCTGCACATGGTCACATCACTGGTGACTTAGTAGTTGATTTAGGCGTGCAGTTTTAAGCAGAAAGGAAAGAGATAAGCAAACTGCCTTCATAGATGACAGCACGGTTCCTGGAGGAACCTGAGTCGCTCTAGGGAAAGGCCTGACCCATCCAGGTCACATGTGCGGGGCTGGCGAGGCTGGCGAGGCCGGTCGCAGATGGGGCCTGTAATGTGTCAAGGCACGTGAGAGGACGAGTTACTAGATGGATACGTAAAACAGTAATGTGGTAAAATAAACCTGAATTTTTGCGCCTAAGATGAGGCTTCGAATGCGTTGTTTTAAACAGAAGTTGCGGCAGCAAAGAGCTGGCTTCCCCAAGGGAGCCCTGCGCCAGGTTCCCAGGAGCCTCTGCTCCCATGATACACAATCACCTTGTTTTTAGTTTTTAGTGTGTGTTTCTGTTTCAAGGCACCTTATTTAAGCTGCGTCATAAGTCAGCAGCAGCAGACTCCGAGGGGAGCTTGCCGGACCTCGCGTCTGAGCCAGGTTGGCTTTCTCCCTGAGTCACTGCCCTGCCTTGTTTCTAAGGACAGCAGGTCAGCACTGCTGCACTACCCCTGGGGCCACTTGAAACTTCAATCCCCCCACGGGGATTGGGGCGGGAAGGCGCATAGCTCAGTGATTGGAGTGCTTGCCTAGTAAGCACAAGGCCCCAGGTTTGATTCCCCAGTGCCATATAACCTGGGTGTAGTGGCATAAGGCTATAATCCCGGGATGCCAGCACATGAGAGGCTGAGGTGGGAGGATTGTCGTGAGTTCTGTGCTGAGGGGAGAGGCCAGGCCCAAGCCTGCGCTGCCTGCTTACCACAGCAACACGTCCAGAAGTAACTAGACGGGCCCTCAGAATGCCCAAGATGCCACAGGTAGGTGGCAGAGGGAAGGGCGTGTGGAAGGAGGGAGAGGAGACAGGGTTCAGAAAAGCATTGTTGGCACTCGATTGACGAGCTGAAACCCGGCCACCCGGTGGCCCTGCGGCCCTGTTTACCTGTAGATGCCTGCTGCCTGTGCTCCCGGCCATCCCAGCTGGCCTCCCGGAGCCTGGGCTGGAAGATTTCTCTCCCAGGAATGCCCAAGTCCATTGCCTGTTCCCAGCAGAACTCCAGCTGCCAGTGCCATGACAGAGACTGGCTCCCCCGGCTCCCGCGGCCCAGTCCCGGTTCTGCCTCCCAGCACGAGGGGGTGGTGAGCTCTCTGCAGGCCAACAGCAACACAGCCACACCCACATGGCCCTGCACGTCTGGGTCGGCGTGGGCTGCACGCTCTCGTGGGAACAGGTGATCAGGGCCTCTGCTGGGGTGTGGTGGAGCCAGCTGATGTTGGCTGCAGCCGGTACCTGCGTGCCCTAGGTCCTCTGGTGTCCACAGCTGGGGTGGGCATGAGCGTACTCCAGCTCAGGCTCCAGGCTGGGAGCTGCCCACAGGGTCACCATAGAGTGCTAGAAGGCACGGAAGAGGCCCTAGTGACTCAGAAAACCAGTGGTTAGGGCTGAGGGCTAAGGCCCCAGACGCTGAGGCCGGCCCCATTGCACTGGGCACAGAGTTAAGCTCTAGAACCCCCTCTAGCTCCAGCGTTCCCACCCACACACAGGCCCTCCCTGCCTACTGTCCATGACACACCCAGGGTACCCTCCAGTCTCCTCCACTGACCCACATTCACCTGCTCTCTTCGCCTGCCCCGCCCACAGTAGCTGAACCTGGCCCTGGGGTGCAGGGCCCTGGGTAGGAGCCACCCTGGAGTCACGGGGCCCGCCCCTCTGCAGGTAAGGCCAGGTAGAAGAGAGCTGGTGGGGGACGGAACACAGTGGCCCCCAGTGTCTCTCCCGAGCCGTCTTTCTGCCCGGGGCTAAAGGCCACATTCCTACTTCTGGGTCATTGCACACACCCGCTGCGTAGCTTGGGGCAGAGATGAGTCAACAGGCTGTGACACACTCCCTCCGCCCTGCCCTGGGGTGCAGCGCCAGGCCCCTGCTGGGGTCCCAGAGACAGGAGGAAGCCCCGCATCCCAGCCCAGAGTAGAGCAGAGGGCTGCGGAGCCGGGGCCAGGCAGGAGGGCAGTTCCGAGCCAACACACCCCTGGCGCATTCCAAGAACGGCCGAGGCCCGGTGTGCAGCAGCCATTGCAGTCCTCAGGTCCGAGGCTGGAAGGGGTCCAAGAGCCGCCAGTGCAGGCTCTGGCCAGCACCCCTGGCACATCCCGCCCTCGGGGCCCCCCTGCAGCCCCAGCCAGCTGCCCGGGGCTGCTCTTGGCCTGGGAGCCAGCCAAGAGATTTCCAGGGCAAGGCTACTGGGGCTGGGCAGGGGTTGGGCATGGGAGTGGACACTACCAGGCCGGAAGTGCGGACTGCAGCCGCTCAGCAAGGAGGTGCTCTCAACACCCAGGGAGCAAGAGTAGGGCCCTACGGCTCGAGGCCCCGGAGTCCAGGTCTGGGGAGGCGGGGTCCAGAGCCCCCCAGCTTCGGGCAACACTGCTGACCCCTGGCGAGGCTCAAGGAACGGAAGGCGGGTGGTGACCCTGTGTCCTGCAATCCTCATCCACCCCCAGACATCCCATGCAGGTGCCATTTACAGCCGGGGAAACTGAGGCTCCGAAAGGGCCCGGCCCAGCCTGAGGTCACCTGACGCCCAGCAAGCCCCCCGGCGGGCTGGCCTGCAGGATCAGAGACTGGGAAGAGCCGCTCTCGCTAGGCAACCCAGGGTGGTCCCCAGAAGAGGCACCTGCCCATGAGGCCGAAGGCAGGAGAGCCCCGGGAATCTGGCCGCCCCCTCAGCGGGGTGGGTTCATTGAGGGGGACCCGGAGAGGCTGGGGGGCGAGCAGCCAAGGCGGGGTGGGTCCCCCGCGGTCCCCCACCCGGCCTGCGGGAGCGCGCGGCCGCAGCACTCGCACCCCGACGCACGCGTAAAACCGCCCCGGGCTCCCGCTGCCCCGCCCCACCCGCCCGCAGGTGCCGCCCCCCACGTGGCCCCGGCGGGCGGGCCGGCGCCGCCCCTTCCTCCCGCCCGCCCCCGCCCCGGGATCCCGCGCCAGCCCGGCGGACCCAGCAGAGCGCTGCGGAGGGAGAAACGCAGCCCCCGCCTGGCGCGTCCCGGACCGGGGCCTCCTGCCTTGGTGAGTCCGCGGCCTCCGGGCCGATGGGGGACGAGGGAAACTGAGGCCGGCGGGGGCGGGGGCGGGGGCGCGATCGGGGCGGAGGGGGCCACCAGCAGCCGCGCGGGAGCCCGGAAAGGGACAGGCCGCCCCTGCGGCCGCGACCCTGGTCCAGGCCCTGCCTCCTGCCCCGCAAGCCCCCGGCCCCGGGACGAGGGTGCGTCGCGGGCCCCGCAGCCGCCAACCACATCCTGGCCAGGAACCGCCGCAGCTCAGAAAATAAACTTCCAACTTCGGTTTCGTGTCGGCCCGGGCGGCCCCGCCCTAACTGCTGTGGCGCCGGAGGCGTGGGCGCGGGCCTGGCACCCCACGGGCGGGCCTGGGAGCGAGGAGGGACGGCTCTGATCGCAGATCTTCGCGGAGGGAACCGGGAAGGACCTGTGAGCGCCTCGCTGTGCGGAGTGACCCGACGAGCCCCCGCGGGCGTGGGCACTGTGGCCCCGCAGCCCTCGGCCCCAGCTGCACGGGCAGGCCCTCCTCAGCGTCCTCGCCCTGCGGGGGCTCCGCGCAGACCTGGCACGCCCACAGGAAGTGGAGCCGGGACGTTCCTTCCCAGCCAGTCCTGCTGCGCTGTCCCTGGGGCACCGGCCTTCGCTGGGCCTCAGTTTCTCCGTCTGCACTTGAGGAGGAGGGGTCAGGGCTCCGGCGTGGCAGCGGGGAAGGCAGGGACGCGGGTCGCGCACCTGCTCAGGCGCCCTCAGGGTGCCCTGGGGACGGGCTGTGGGCCCCGCAGTCCCCGGGTTGTGAGCTCTCGCCCTGGCCCCCACCCACAACTTTCTGTGGGCAGGCCGAGACGGCCTGGCAGGTCCCCTGGGACTCCCGCCCGCTCATCCCTGCTCCAGGGCTCCAGGCTCTGACCATCCCGGGCCCCCAGGAGGCCAGGGCCACCGCTGGGGTGACTGAGGTGCCCCCAGAAGCCCTCTCTCTTGTCAGCACCCAGAGTGGCAGCGCAGCAACCCCAGGGCGCCCCACTCGGCGGGGGCGCTGATTGCCGTCAGCGGGCGCGCACGCCTCCCGCGCGGGACCTGGATCCTGCCCTAAATAGGTCTGCTCGCCCCCAAGGCGCGCTGCTGCCCCGGTGGAAGGTTTCTGGGGTCCGGGCGCTGCGGGAGGGAAGGTGGTCGCTGGTTCGGCCCCGGGGCGGGCGTGCTGGAGCGCGGGGTAGTGGCCGTTCATCGCCCGCGTCCCTGGTCTTTAGTTTCACGGTCTCCCGTGGTCTGGGGGACAGGCGCTGAGTCTCGCTGCCTGGCTGCTGCGGTGCCTAATTGGTGCGTGGTCCCAGAGACAGAGTGCCGGCGTGGGCACGCCCACTTCTGCTTTTTCCAGCGTCTCCAGGAGTGGAGGCAGGAGGGCTGGGAGGGAGAGGCCAGGTAGGGCTGGGTACGGGCACAGGGCCTTGAGGACTTGGTAGGGAGGTGTGTGGGCGGGATGGCTCCCGAAGCCGGAGGTGTGAGGGCGGGGTCTGAACAAGTGGCCTCCTGTTAGGGCAGCCTCCACCCTAGGGAGGGCTGGCCTGCGGGGCAGCTGGACAGCCCAAGGACTGAGACCGCCTAGGCTCTGTTCACAGCTGTCTGCCTGCCTGCACGATGGCCCCTGTGACTCTGAGCCCGGCGGGAACGCAGCCAGCTGGGCCTGCCTCTGTGAGGGGCTGTGGGTGGTTCTTTTTAGGCTGTCAAAGAAGGGATTAAATCAGGAGCAGGGTTAGGTTAGGGTGCTGGGACCTGCCTTCTGCCAGAGGTGGCCCCGTTCCAGCCTGTACCCCCACTGGGGCATCTGTGTGCCGAGAGGACCCGCTCCCCAAGCTCCCCGCACACGCTTATGCACACACAGCAAGGTGTTGGGTCCCTTTCCTAGGTGAGGAAACTGAGGCACAGAGTGGGTGGTTGACGGGCCCTGTGTCTCCTGCTCTGGCCGGAAACACTCATGAAGCCCGCGCCGGGGGCGCTGGCCTTGGCACCACCTCCCCGCGGCAGCACTGTGCAAGCTCACACAGGCGCTTACCCGGTCGGGAAAGCCCCAGTGGCGCAGCCCCCACCCTCGTCACCACACAGCCCCTGGGCAGGGCAGGCTCGGGGCACCACTGCTCCAGAAGCAGAAGAGTCCACACGGGGTCTCCAGGTAGGGTGGTACCTGGCGCAGGCTCCCCGTCTGTGCTCCTGCCCCTAAGACTGCAGAGCTGCCTAGCATGGCGGCTGCCCTGGACCCTGGGAGCCCTGTGCATCCTGCCAGGGGCCACAGCCTGGGTGGCAGTGGTCACTGGGTAGATGCCTGAGGCCAAGGTCCTTCTCTGCCCTATCTGAAGACGCACCCACCAAGGCCACTTTCCTGTTCTAGTGCCTGTCCTCCCAACCCATGGGCTGGTTCCCGGTGGCAGGAAGCATGAGGGTGGACGCGAGAGGGACCCTGGCAGCCTCCCTGCCCTCACTGGCTCCCACAGTGTGCCAGCGCAGCGCGTCATGTGCGGGCCCAGGCCATGGGAGTGAGCTGGGCACAGTAGCAGGGGCTTCTGGCGGCAGGAGGCAGAGCAGTGGCAGGGCTCTTGAAGGCCCCGGTCAGCTGTGGAGCTGGCAGTGCAGAGCGGCCAGCCCCAGGTCAGCGCCAGAGTCCCCGGCGAACACCCCGGCTTCCTCCTTTTGTCCCTGCAGTCCTGAGAATGGAGCCCAGGCGTGCCCTGCCCGAAGCTACACCCCAGCCCGCTTGTATTTTTTTTGAGGCAGCATCTCACTCAGCTGCCCAGGTGGGACTTGAACTTGCTGTCCTCCTACCTCAGTCTTCCTCGGTGCTGGGATTACAGGCACGTGCCGCGGCACCTGGCTTCTTGGCCGCCTTATGGAGGAGAACACTGGCTTTGCCTGGGCCCGGCCCGGCCGGGAGCACTAGCAGCATGTGTGGCACCCACACTGGGACGTCCTCCCTGACGCCTATCCCGGCCCAGCTCCATCCTGGGCAAGGTGGCGGGCCGCGTGGACAGGGCCGTCAAGGCCCAGCCTGTTGTGGGGTTTGGAGCCGGGTTTTCCAGGTGGCGTCATAACCTGTCCGCAGCCAGCAGCGGCATGCCCTTTTCCAGTAGAAGAGAGGACCCGGAGGTCCGGTAGGCTGTTCGGGGTCCTGCAGGTCACACACACAGGCCCTTCCCGCCTGGCATCCCTGCTGCCTGCTGCCCCTGGGCCGTGGGCCCTGGCAGCTGCCATGGCTGCGCCGTGTGCACAGGCTGTGCTCCTCCCCCGCTCTCAACCCGTCTTTGTCCTCTCTGCCCCTGGGACGGCAGCTTGGAGCTGGCACCGCAGGGGCAGGGACAGCAGGGCTGGCGTGAGGGTGCTCGGAGGGCAGCCATCCTACCCTGGGCAGTCAGGGCCGCCACAGACACACAGCAGTCAAGACCTGAATCCTGAGGCTGCCCTGTCCCTCCCAGGATGGGAGAGGCCTTTCCGGAGGACAGCAGGGCGACTGGGAAGGACAGAGGGCCCTCCTGGAAGAGGGGAAGCCGGGCAGTGAAGTCCCGGGGGTGCTGAGGTCTCCCGGTTAGATCCCCTCACCCCGCACAGCCCGCAGAGGGATGAAGCTGGCTCCCACCCACTCCCACGCCCTCGCTGCCTGCCTGTTCCTGGCTCCAGACTTCACCGCACTTCCCTCCGCGTCTGCCAGTGGGGCACAGCCACGCAAGGTCGGAAGGTGCGACGAGGTCGGTGTGGTCAGGAGCGTGTCTCCCCTGCACCACCACCAGAACCCCAAGAATGCGGGGAGCCAGGCCCTCGGAGAACAGCACTGTTCTCTGTGTAGCTCAGGAGATGGGCTGGGAGAACCCGCGCCCCGGGAACAGTGCAGGTCCCCATCTCGGTGTCTTGGAGCAGATGGGAGCCGCAGCCGGGCTTCCTGGTGTGCCTCCGCCCTTCCTGCCCTCCCTTGCCTGAGTGAGCCAGGCTCTGGGACCCCCAGCCTGGTCACCGAATGCCCGGCCCAGGCTGTCCCACTTCCAGCCCTCCTCCCGAGGGCAAGGACAGCGTCCTCTGCGCCCCAGCAGGCTGTCCCTCTTCACTCTCTGCTGGCGCCCAGGCCAGTGTCCTGGTGACATGTCATCCTACGTGTGGCTGAATCTTGCACGAAAGGTCCGGCTCCTGTCTTTCGGCTTTTTAATTCGACCCTGGAAAGAGCATCTTCGTGCTCATTGCTGTCGGGTCCCCCTCCTGCGCAGCAAGCACAGCCATCCAGAGGGCCCTCCTTGGCCACTGGGGATTCCGGTGGCCTTTGGGAGTGGGGCCTGTGCTCCGTCTTGACCTCAGGGCTGGTGGTGGTGGGCTGGGTGCTCCTTGGACTCTGCTCCCCGTACCTATGGGTGTGAGTACCATGGGACACACTATGTACCCTGTAGGCAAGCAGACTGTGGGTGCTCTGTGCACCCCACATCTGCACACGTGTGGACCAGGGGTGGGCATTTTTCTTCACCCTCCGGGGCCTGCTGGATGCAGGACCCCTGCCTAGGCCGCCCTGCATCAGATGACCTTCATGGGAGGGTGACATGCTGGCTGGGGGCTGGAAGGATCTTGAGAGGGAGGGAAGAGGGGTCACTCGGGTAGGCTCAGCTCCAGGGTTGCCCTGGACTCCCGCGAGCTGTCGGGGGTGTATGGATGTGGTTATGGAGAGCCGAGGGTTGCCAGGCAGTGGAAAAATTTGGGTTCTTGGAAGAGCTAAAAATACAGTGTGGCAGCCCGGGCCTCCTGGTTCCGGAATCCCGCTCCTGCCGTTCCCCGCCTACCCGTGGAAGACACCTCCTCTGCCCCCACCCCACCGGCTCCGGCCCAGAGACACCCCAGCCCGAGCGCGGGTGCGTGCAGGCTCCCTAGAGCGGTCTCCCCGCCCCAAGCGGTGCTTCCCCAAGCGCTGAGCGCCCCCTCTACCTCGGGGGCCCTGAGTCCTGTGGCTGTGCCACCAGGGCTGCAGCCTGTGAACAGGGTGCCCCTCGCTGTGCCACGTGCAGGGCCGAGCTGCGGGGAGGGACCTGAGACCGGGAGTTAGCGCTTCCCAAGGAAGCCACTCACACAGGCATTCCCCCACCACTCTCCTAAGGTCTGGGGGAGCTGTGGCCCCACCCCCCCGCCCTTAGCCTGGCAAATGACGCCGTGACTCAGAGGAGTGGGCACGACTGTGGCGGTGGGTGCTTCACCAGCGACCCTCCGAGGAGGTGGCCAGAGGGGCAGGAGGAGCTGAGGAGACCCCTGGTTTGGGTGGGACGGCAGAAAGCCCTGGTGGCAGAAAAAGCCAACGCTGAAGAGGCGTGGTGTGGCCTTGCTAGCGCCCCAGAGTTGGAGACTGTCTGCAGAGTCCTGCCCACTGCTTGGGGCAGCTTGGTAGAACTGCTGGGGCCGGTGGAATGCTTCTCCACTTGGGCAGTTGCCCTGGAGTGGGCCGACTGAGCCTGGCACCTGGGCCCTGGGTGTATGGCTCCAGCCAGGAACTCAGGCCGAATAAAGGTCTGCTAATGCAAATTCCTGCCCCGGGGGCTCCATTCCCATGCCACAGCCTGAGCTGGAATGTTTCCAACCACCCCCAACCCAGCCTGGTCCTCTGCCAGGGCTGGGCAAGGGTGAAGGGGCCCACCACCAGCGTGAATACGAGCCTGAGTCTCCCTGCGCGCCAGCCCCCACATCCTGCTGTCAGCCCTGCCGCCGCCCCCTCTGCGGGCGGAGAGCAGAGGGCCAGAGTAACTTGCCTAGGGTAACAGCAGCTAGGCCTGGGCACCAGGTTCCAGCCTCTGCTGGCACTAGAGCTGTTCCCCTGAGGTCTGCGGGTCCCTGCCTTCCTTGTGCCCACCAGGACAGCAGGCCGTCACCCTTGGTGCCTGGCAGGGACCCAGGCGGGCAGGTAAAGAGCTTTACAGTTCGGTAGAGAAAGAGGCCGCGGGCGTGAGTGGCCGTGCGCTTGCTCTTGCTCCTCTGCGTGGGCCCGAGTTCGGAGCAGGGGTGGACACCGTGGAAGCTGTCAGTTACCGATCAAAGGGACCATCCGGGCCTCGGGGAGGCAGTGGCACTGAGGACCCCCGTGTGTGCTGCTCTGTGTGGCCTCTGCGCTGGCTGCTGCGGGTGGCAGGTTGTCTGCCTGGGCCGGCGTTGCCTGTACTCGGAGTCGTCCTGCAGAGAGAGGGAACATTGCTAAGGGCACGTTCCTGGTGGGGCACTACCTCAGACGCCCCAGGATGGGCTGCCGGGTGGCATCATGAGAAAAGTGGCTCTCACCTGGACCTCTGGGCACCCAGCTGAGTTAGAATGAGGCACAGCCAGCCACCTCCGGCCGAGGTTCCACCCCCCAGACCAAGGGGCTCTGTCAGGTTGGGTCTTTCGGGGATAGGGAAGGGAGGCTAGCACGCTCCTGGCCTCGCCCTCTTGGGGACGCTCGGTCCCGGCATGAGAGTGCCAGGCAGCCCTGCTGCCTCTGAAAGGCCGGGCTCTTCTGCCCAAGGGTCCTAGGCTCTGGCCAGAGTGGATGCTGTGGGTGCCCTCTCGAGGCCTGGCTGTGCCAAGGGGGCAGGGCTCCAGCCAGCAGAGGCTGAGGGTGGGTGGGAAGGAGTACCGGCTCCCGGCAGCTCTTAGCAGCAGCCCAGGTGGGAGGGAACACAGACCTCTCAGCCTCGCTCCAGCTGCCAGTGGTTCCCCACGGGGCCATGGAGACCTGAAGCTGCCCAGGGAGCACCGGAGCCCAGGCTGGTGCCGGCAGCTCAGAGGCGTGCAGCCATGAGAAGCCCAGCACCGGGTCCGGAATGGGTGGGCAGAGGCAGCCGCAAGGTCTTGCGCATCTGGGTAAGTGGACAGCAGGGAGGGGCCCGACGCCCTGCCCTCCGAGGCCTAGCGTGAGCGCCAGGCTGCCCCTGAGGGAGGGACAGGTGGCCCACTGTCACCCCCAGCAGTGCCCTGGGTGGGGCATCTTAGTCATGGCTCTCAGGATGTGCATAGGGGAACAGGATGGGTGACTGGGCTGCCAGTGAGGGCAGGCGGGGCCCGCATATGGGGCTTAGCTCTCCAAACCCCAGGCTGCCGGCTCAGGGCCGGGCTGGATGGGTGCTTGTTTTAAGCCCTGGGCAGGCGGAGACGCCCCAGGACACGCACTCAGGCAAAGGGACCGTCAGAGTCTCGGTGAGGGCAGTGGCACTGAGGACCCCGAAGGGCACCTGCGTCTCAGTCCCACTTGTCCAGTGTCCTGGGTGACCCTCCTGCCCAGCCGGTCAGGACTTAAAGCACAGCTGTCCTGGACATCAGAGCTAAGGTGACTCCAGGGTGACCCATGAGGGTCTGCCCAGCTCTGCTGTCCCGTGGGACCATGGGACCCTGGATGCTGACTCTGTTTGCCCCTGGACGCAGATGCCCACTTCCAGAATGGTGTGAGGCAGTGTTGGAGGGAGAGCAGGGCAGGACTGGTATACTGAGCCAGCCCCTTGGGGCCGCCGCACGGCTCTGTGTTCTGTTCTCAGCCGCTAAATATAAGATTCCAGCCATACATGGTCGCTGGAGAGCCTGGGATGCCCCTGACCTTTGAGGCGGTCCCCAGGGCCTATCGTGGGGACACAGTGGCTGCCTAGCAGGCCCAGGCAGGAGGCCAACCTGAGTAAAGGCATGTTTGGGGACTCTCTGGGCCAGGCCTGTCCCCTTCTGCGCCCAGAGGTAGCCCTGGGTGGGAACCAGGCCCGTGGACCTGACACAGCTGCTCCTTTGTGAGCACAGGCAGACAGTGAAGGCCGAGGGAGACTGCCAGCAGGCCGCTCTGTGACCCACCCCTTCTCCCATCGTGCTTCCGACGCTGTGGGCAGCCCGGAAGCGCCTGCGACCGGATAAGGGAGCCTCAGAGATACCTTTCTGGTTGTGTTAACCCACGGTGTCCGTGTTCTCACCAGAGTAGTCGCCCACTTCCTCCCCTGTCCTGTCCAAGCCATCTGGGTCCAGGATCTGCAGGGACGGCACAAGTCCAGGTCCCCGTCCGCGCACAGGTGTCCGACCCAGTGCCTCCACCTGGCTCTGGTCTTAGTGTCCTCAGCATTGGGTGGGGGTACTTCCCTCCCCACCCCCGTGCCCAGTCTCCATGCCAGGGCGTGAGCATGAAGTGCCCAGGGGAAACTGAGGCAGCAGGCCGCCTCCCGCGCCTGTGTAGGCCGTGCTGGGGTCTCGCCCACCGCGGGCCCGGCTGATGTCTGCCCCTCCTTTCCCTCCGTAGTTTGGCAAGATGTCGGTGAAGGAGGGGGCGCAGCGCAAGTGGGCGGCTCTGAAGGAGAAGCTGGGGCCGCAGGACTCGGACCCCGCCGAGGCCAACCTGGAGAACGCCGACCCCGAGCTCTGCGTCCGGCTGCTGCAGATGCCCTCCGTGGTCAACTACTCGGGCCTGCGCAAGCGGCTGGAGGGCAGCGACGGCGCCTGGATGGTGCAGTTTCTGGAGCAGAGCGGCCTGGACCTGCTGCTCGAGGCCTTGGCGCGGCTGTCGGGCCGCGGCGTGGCGCGCATCTCGGACGCCCTGCTGCAGCTCACCTGTGTCAGCTGTGTGCGCGCTGTCCTCAACTCGCAGCCAGGCATCGGCTACATCCTCAGCAACCAGGGCTACGTGCGCCAGCTCTCCCAGGGTGAGCTGCCGGCGGGCACACGCGACACTCGGGAGTGGCACAGAGCCTGGCCGCTGCCCAGCCTGGACTCTCGGGTCGTTCTGTTTCCTCCACCATTTGCACATGACGGTCCCCACCATCACCCCTGTCCTGTGACTCCAGTGGCCCTGTGCTGGCCTCTAGGCCCCGGCCTGGGTTGTGCGCCCCCCAAGGTTCCCATGAGTGCCCGTCCTGACGTCACACCTGTGGATCTTAGCCCTGCTGGAGCCTCCCAGCCTGGCCTGCACCTGCTGACAGTATCCAGCGCCCATACCTTCCTGGGGTCAGCCCCCATCCCGGCCCTCCCCTCCCTTACTCCCACACAGCACCGGGCCTCCCGGCTGCCCTTAGCCTCTCTCCGTGACGTTATGTGCCTTGAGTCCCGCCCCTCCAGGGGAACACCCTAGGCTGTGGCCGGAGTCTTTCCAACCCCTTGTGGGAGACCCCGGGGGGCAGTGGTCTCCATGGTCTCAACCACTGGCTGTGCTGCTCCAGGGCTGGCCAGGGGCAGGCGGGGCCAGTAAGGGAGCCAGAGGTGGCCATCTGGATCCAACTCGAGGCCTGGTCATTTTGTCTGTCCGCCCGGCTAGGGCCTGGGAGACACTCCCCAAACTTTCCAGGCCCAGAGGATGGGATAGGAGCTGAGTTCCCAGGACAAGAGCAAGCGTATTGCTGGCCGTTGGGAGCACACTTGACACGGAGTTGGGGGAGCTGCACCAGAGCTAGCCGTAGGCCCAGCTCCCTGGGAGACTAGGGGCCCCCAGGCGCTCCCTGTCCAGGCAGATGGCCCTGGGAGAGGTCAGCGCCAGGGCCCCAGCCCAGGCCTGCTGCAAGCCCAGGGCACCCCTGGTGTTCACCTGTCAGGCCTGTGCTCCAGCGCTGGAGGCAGGCAGCTCAGCAAGTGGGTCCCCAACCCTTGTGAGGGCCAGCACTGGGTCCCCTGACGGTGCCCTCCTCGACAGCCCTGGACACATCTAATGTGATGGTCAAGAAGCAGGTGTTTGAGCTCCTGGCTGCCCTGTGCATCTATTCCCCTGAGGGCCACATGCTGACACTGGACGCCTTGGACCATTACAAGGTGAGCAGTGCCCGGCCCCATGGCACCGGCCTGTCGTCCCAGCACTCTGGGATGCTGAGGTGGGAGGATCGCCAAGTTTGAGCCCAGCTGGGCATCTTAGTGAGACCTTGTATGAACATCAAAAGTTAAATGGGCCGGGGATGTAGCTTGGGGGGAAGGCCTTGGGCTTGGCGCTCAGTGCCACCAGAGGAAAGGTGGTACGGGGCCTCCCAGCTGGGCACAGTGACCCGCCTGCCCCGCAGGTGGTGTGCAGCCAGCAGTACCGCTTCAGCGTCATCATGAGCGAGCTGTCCGACAGCGACAACGTGCCCTACGTGGTCACCCTGCTCAGTGTGATCAATGCCATCATCCTGGGCCCTGAGGACCTCCGTGCCCGCTCCCAGCTGCGGAGCGAGTTCATTGGTGAGGGCTGGCTTTCCTGGCGGGCCTACCCCTGCACCTGCTACACCTTAGGGAGGTGGGGCCACGCACCGCCTGCCTGTCCCTCTCCCAGGAGGACACTTGCTGGCCTGGGAACCTCCTGCCCAGCCGGTGAGGACAGGCCTCATGGCTGGGCAGTGGAGGAAGGCAGTGATCACTGCACAGGCACAGTCGTGTGCCTGGCACACTGTCCCTCCCAGAGACTCCGGGCACTGATGTCCAGTGAGCAAGTGCCTTGTGTGGTAGAGTGACCAGGGCGGGGGCAGTGAAGGAGTTGGACATGAGATGCAGGTGACCCCGGGTGCAAGAGGGGAGTGGGTGGCAGACGTGACCTTCCTATTCTGACCTTGCCCATCCCCTCCTAGGGCTGCAGCTGCTGGACATCTTGACCCGGCTGCGGTAAGTCCCCAGTGTGGCCGGTCCAGCCCTCTTGCTCCACCCAAACCTCTGTCCTCAGAGGGCCAGCTGTCTGGGCCAAGGTGGCTCTAGGAACACCCTGTAGCCCGCTTGAGCCAGGTCCAAGGCCACCTCTCCGCTCACTGCCTGGCTGCTCCCTATGAAAAGACAGACTTCCCAGGGTCGTGCGGGACACCGAGTTCCTTTAGATGCCAGAGGATGGCAGCACGTTAGAACAGCACATCCTGCGTGTGGTAGGGACTGTGCTTGTGTCCTTCGTCTGTAGTTTCGATTTCTGCGTCAGCCAGCCTGCAGGGAACCTAACTGAGACCCCCGTCCTGACCGCAGGCGGGACACCGTGGAAAGTCAGCACCAGGAGTCCAGGGTTGGGTGGCCTCAGGCCAAGCTCTGTGCCGTGGGTGCCTGTTCCATGTGGATTGAGGGAGCTGGCCTATCCTACCAAGAGCTCCACTCATTGGCCAGGCTGAGACAACCGGCAAGGCCTGACCCCCAGAATGCCCTCCGGCCCAGAGGCCCTACCGCAGGGGGCCTTGGTGGGCAGGCTTCAGGAGTGGTCTTGACCATACTCTCCCAGCCCCAGGGAAGGGCCTGGCTCTCCCTCCTGGGCCTGCTTCTGCTGGGGGACATGGAAATGTCCAGTGACCCCCAAGCAGCCTGGCACACATGAGGCCCAGACTTGCTAGCCCCACTACCCTCGGGATGCCTCCCCTGGCTGCGGTGGCCACAGGCCTGCCCAGGCGCCCTGTCTGGTGCCCTGAGGCCAGCCTAGTGGGGCAGATGTGTGGTGGGCCCCCAGTCTGCTCCCCCCGGCCTCTGTGGGGAGAGGCCAGGGGGACATTTAGAGTTGAGCTGGGCCGGCCCTGCCCAGGGACCTGGAGGACGCTGACCTGTTGATCCAGCTGGAGGCCTTTGAGGAGGCCAAAGCCGAGGACGAGGAGGAGCTGCTGCGCGTGTGTGATGGCGTCGACATGAACAGCCACCAGGAGGTCTTTGCCTCCCTCTTCCACAAGGTGGGCCCGGGGACGGTCGTGTCCTGTGCAGTCGGCCCAGTGTGGTGCTGGCCAGGGTGCAGAGCTGGAGTCACAGTACAGGCAGCCGCCGGGGTGAGAGGCTGGGGTGTGCTGTGGGGCCCCCGGGTCAGGGCTGCAGCTCCCCATCCCGGCCATCCCGTCGTGGCCCCCGCTGGCCAGCCGTCAGTGAAGGACGAGGCTGGGCAAAGGTGCAGTGGTTGAGCTCTAGCCATGTTTAGGTGCTGACACACTGAGCCCAGCGGCTCTCAGCGGGGTCAGAGATGCCCTGTGCCACCTCGCAACACCTGGAGACATTTTGGTGACAGCCAGGCTGGGTTTGCTCCTGGCGTTGAGTGAGTGGAGACCTGGGATGCCACCTAACGCCCTGTAACCCACGGGGCAGTTCACGTTGTCACTCAGCAAGGCTGAGATGATAAATACGGCGGGCACCCCTGGCAGGGGCTGCGAACTACCGGCTGTGCGGGGCACGGGCAGCCGCCGACCTGCCGCGGGCCTCTGTTGCAGGTGAGCTGCTCCCCCGTGTCGGCCCAGCTGCTGTCGGTGCTGCAGGGCCTGCTGCACCTGGACCCCGTGGGCCGCTCCGGCCAGCTGCTCTGGGAGGCCCTGGAGGGCCTGGTGAACCGGGCCGTGCTCCTGTCCGGCGATGGTAAGCAGCAGGGGCCGGGCAGGTGGGGCCCAGTCTGGTGGGAGGACCCCAAGCCCCAGGCCGTGTGGGCAGGTCCACCGTGGGCCCCATCCTGCTCCGCCCTCCTCTCTAATGTGGGTGTCTCCCCCTGCAGCTCAGGAGTGCACCCTGGAGGAGGTGGTCGAGCGGCTGCTATCCGTCAAAGGGCGGCCCCGTCCCAGTCCCCTGGACAAGGCCCACAAGAGCATCCAGACTGACCTTGGCCAGAATCAAGGGGACAGGTCCCTCCAGAACACGGCTGCACCCATGGCTGGTGGGGAGAGCCAGCAGCCCGCCGTGGCTAGCTCACGCAGCTGCAGTGGCCTGACAGTTGCACAGCCGGCAGCCCCTGTGCCGCAAGAGCCTAGACCACCCACACCTGCAACTCCAGTCCCGGGGCCCTCCATGGAGCGCACCTCGTCTATGCCAGGCCCCGGGGCCCTGCCTCCCCCGGCAGCCCCGCCCCCGCCACCCCCACCCCCACCCCCACCTCTTC
>PVKB01006885.1:0-49082 GCA_004027205.1 Ctenodactylus gundi | reverse complement strand
CAAGGAAGCCAAAGTCTCTGCTGTAAAGAGATAACTGCAGGCCTGGGAGGGAAGGAGCAGGCTGAGGCACAGCAGGGGAGCCAGTAATTTCAAGAAGGGAAGCCTGAGGCTGGAGGGGCGCCTGGAGTGATGGATGAGAACAGAAGGAAGTACACGGTGCTCCATGCTTTCCCAGACTTTTCTGTTTTTTGATACAATTCCAAGAGATGGGTTGTAGAGGTGTTACTTTAGAACCCCTAATGTTAATCATCACCTAAGAGGCCCAGGGCAGGTGAGAGAGTACAGAGACAGAGGGTAGCTATTTTTCAGTGAACGAGGTGGGCAGGATGCCCCTCAGCCGCTGTGTTGTGCCCCTTCTGAAAGCCTGACTTGACTGGTACCCAGGCACTGGGTGACTGGTGAAGCAGCCTGATAGCTGGGTGTGATGCGCCCTAGAGTGACTTTGCATTGGCTCAAGTATGGATGGCTGCGGAATGTTGGAGGTCCCAGGCCATTCCTACCAGACTGACCTTTACCCCTCTCTCCCTGTGATTCTTTGAGAAAGCTCTGTCCTTCAAGAGAAAGTGAAATCACAGCCAGTGCCCGCTTCTGACTTCTGCCCTGTGCAGAAGATCTGAGCAAAATCTTGCAGAATAACGTTGGTATAGCAGCTTACTTTCCAGCCGGCTTCCATCCACAGGGATAGATCTAAGATATGAGTCCTAAATCTTACACCCCTGCCTTGAATTCTGAAGGGACTTCCATCAGATGGCCTGATTTTCCTCTATTCTGCTACATCTGCATTCACTGGCTCCTGTGGCTTTTCTCTTGTGTAGATCTTGTGTAGATGTATTCTCCTTTGCATTTCAGTTTGTGCCTGAAGAACCAACAATCAACAGAAAGACAGAAATTTCTTTTCAGAGCACTGTAGCATAATAGTTAGCATAACATCGTCACTCAAAGGGATGTAACCTTAACTTTTGGGCAAATATTGAATCCTACAGTATATGTTGCAAGCTTGATATGAGTAAAATTAAAGAAATAATGGATCATATACAGATCAACAATGTGAAGATTGCTTCCTCCATGTGAAAATTCTTCACTTTTTTTGACTATTCACTGATGGGGCCAAACCTTGAAGCAGGTCACTAGCTCTCTGTGCCAAATTTCAGGTATCTGCCGTATCACTTGCTTACTTGCTATGACAAATTATATGATTTTATCCTTCTTTTTAAATTAATGTTATTTTAAAACTATCATTTATCCCAAATAATATCCTCTCTGAATGAAAGACTCTTAAATATCACTCAAAAAGATTTTACAATTCCCAAATCATTTTTCAATTTTTAAAATCTTAATACTTTGGAAAATATGATGGTCAGGTTGCCTTGATATTTGATAAATGAGTCAACTGAGTCGCAGAGAAGTTCAGTGGCTTCTGATGTTGACATGGAACTTTTATGCTTCAGATTGTGTGGTCAAATCTGGCTTCCCCCCCCCCCCAAACACACACACACACTATACTCTTATTTGACTAGGTGATTTTTAAGTGAGTGCTCCTGTGAACCACATTTCTAAGTTTGCCACTTGCTCAAGTCAACTGTTATTTATAATGTTGGGTCATTTATTGCAGGAACAAAAAAACAAAAGACCTTATGCACTACCATGTTGCCATATTGCTAAGTCAGGAATGGTGACCGCACAGGCCAATGGAGAGTCCCTTCTCATGTCCAGGCTCCATTGGACCGAGGTAGTATCATTTACCTGCCTTGAAAGATTTGATTGCACAATTCAATCAAAAGTCTTAAAATTTAATATGCCTACCCTTTTATCCAATTTGGTTTTTTATGTATTTACTTTAAGGAGATCATACAGACAGTGAGTCAAAGACACATAAAACAAAAGAAAAAATGCATTAACAAGGATGTTAATAGTAGCAAATAACTGAGAATTACCTAAAGTTCCAGGAACAGGGAATTAGCTGAATGAATTATGGTCAGTTCACACAATGGAATGTTGTACTGTTCTTTTTTTTTAACAGAATACTTTCTTGGGAAAAAAAAATATAGTGTATAAGGGAAAATAAGGGGGGTAGAGATTCTGCTAGTCAGAAGGGAGACCCAGAAATGTGTGTTGCCCTGCACAGTTCTTTTCAATGGCTTTGTAGTATGTGTAGCAACAGAGAAAGATCTCTTCAATGTCTTATAAAAATGAGAAGCAATGCAATTAACAATATAATACATTTAGGATATGTACACTTTGCCAGGTTATATACCAACACATAAATAGTACTATGTCAGGATCCAAGAATCATGAATGACTTTAATTTACTTTAAATAAGTTGGAACTCTATTATTTAATACACATTTATTTTCTTATGTTAATAAAGTAGAGTGAGAAAGGAGAAGCCATAATTTCATTTTATTTAAGTTTGAGCAACTACACGGTAAATTCCTCCTAAGTGGTAAGAAAAAAAATGTTGTATTCTCACATTATTTAAGATCAAAGTAGAATAGCTGAGTTGAGATTCAGATGGGCAAGGATTCATTTCTCTCTATTTATGAGATCTAAGGTTGGGAGTGTATTATTGAGTAGAGATCACACTACATAATGGAAATATTAAAATGTAGCTGCTTTTTTATAGAGACATTATCTTGCAAACTTCTAAAATAACTTTTCCCCTGGCATGAGTAATGTTACTGCTGTTAATTAAAGGGTTTGTTTAGAGGAATAGAGGAATTTTGAAATATTTTCAGTACATTGTCATCTTTGAAGAGGAATGAGTTCCCATAGTAATAGTGCATATTTATAGAATGGATAGTACATAAAACAAATTAGAGGGCGAAACACTATACTCAAAACTCTATTTTAGTCTGTAATAGGACTGTTCCAACCCCTGGCAAATATTTATAACTGAAGCATCCTTTCCAGAAATGTTTATTTAAAATATTAGCACCAAGGTGGTCCTTAGAGATGACAAACAGTTTCCTAGGCTGAGGGAAAGCCACTCACACGTTCTCTCATGGACTCTAAATATTAGCAGAGTTACTTTATTATCTGGCCTGTTATTGTCCTGAAAGCCGTATGTATGGTATAGCTCAGGAATTGAGAATGGCCTCCAGCCTTAGACTAGCTCACTGGCTGCTGTGAGAAAATGTTTAATATTTCCATCCTGATTTTCTTGACAAAGGAAATCAACCTGTTTGAAGGAAACATCAAGGAGGAAGCCAATTGCACGAGGCAGCCTTCTTGACTCCTTTTATAGTTCTCTACTACCTATAGCAGTGATAGGAAGACTTCATTGAAGTGATTAGCTTTCCTGATGGCACAGGCCTGTGATCCCAGAAGGCCAGGAGTCTGAGACAGGGCGATCACAAATTTAAGCACAGTCTGTGCAACTCAGAGATGTAGTAATACCCTGTACCAAAATCAACACTAAAAATGGGACGGGGAATGTATCTAAGTGCAAAGGCCTTGAGTTTAATCTCCAGTACTGAAAGGAAGGAAGGAAGGAAGGAAGGAAGGAAGGAAGGAAGGAAGGAAGGAAGGAAGGAAGGAAAGAAAGAAAGAAAAAAAGAAAGAAAGAAAAGAAAGAAAGAAAGAAAGAAAGAAAGAAAGAGTGTATATTGTGTGGTGGGGGTTCTGACCCATGTAACGTGTAAAGAAGGATTCTGAAACTGACTCTTGTCTCCAGCGAACATGGAACATGACTGATGTATGATCTTTATCATAGGTATGAGGAAGCAACAATATCCTGATGGAACATTCACTCAGATTAAAGGAAATTATTTTTAAAGTAGTAGCTTCTTAGGGTTAGAGCGGTTTGTGGTATGTTCTTAGGACCTTGTGGTTGTGGCAGGTATAAATTCCTGGATCCATTGGCTTAGTCTTTCTGGTGACTCATACCCTCATTTATAGAATTTTGCAAGATGTGAACCATCTTATAGCCTTGTGTAGACTTTGATGCCTATGTTTTATCCCCTCAATGCTCAGGGGATCATTCTGGTGTCCTCTTCTCCCCACATGTCCCTTAGGGTGTCCTGAAGGAAGTTCAAAGCTGTATCCTCTGGGGATAAATACAGAAATCCTTCAGGCAAGAGAAGGAATTTCTCATCCAACCCTTAACACCCGTAGAGGTTTGAAGTGGACTCCCCAACATGTTGGTAAGGAACTTGAGGCCTGATTCTGTTAGTCAGAGATCTCCAACATCGGCCTGTGCCTTTTCCCTATCCATGTTCTGATGCAGGTAGGAGAGGAGGCACAGGTTATTCCCTGAGTGTGCAGACCAGTGAGTCTCAAAGCCAAAGAACTTCATGAGTGTCGGGAAGAATTCCGCAAGCCAGTTTCAGTGTAGCATATGTGTGTGTTTGTGTGAGCACACACACCCTCAATTAAGTAGAAAGAAGGGAGAGTTTAAGAATGGAAATTAATGGAGCTATTATTGTCCCCATGATGAACATACTTCTAGCATACATGCCTTTGGTAGGCTGTCCTAGCTTTGTCACAAAGAGTAGAATTTCTGATGCCATTTGTAAGAATATTTCCTATTAGTGATTCTTACAGAATAAAAAGATATAGATGAATATAGTAAGAGATAATTTAAAGGAAAAGTATGGACTTTTCTCTATAAAATGGAAAAGTAACATATCAATATACCTTGCATACACTAAGGGGCCTGAAATTTGTATTACTTTAGTTTTGTTCTGTTATTGCATGCTTCTGCTATATGATATAAAGGGCATCGGATTGGGAGAGTATTTGCATTTATGAGGATGCAAATGCTGCTTTTGCAAAGAAAATTAAATGCTAAATGCATGCTGAATGCTGATTAGTTCAGGTAGTCCCATGGTTTTATAAAGCAAATCGTCATCTAAAATACACCTTATTATAAAAAAATACAGATGTTGAAAGCATTTTGCTTTCCACTGATTACAAAACACAGCTGGTGCGGGCATGAGAGCAATGATTTAGCCAACTCTGGGTCTTCCCCTCCCTCTGATGGAGTGCCCTCCCTGCTGCCCCACGGCCTGAGATAACACCATGCTGAATTCACCTTCAACTCTGTGTGTCTTTTGGTTCAGAAACTCCCAGCACTGAAAGAGAACATTTCCTTATTGTACATCTCCAGATTGTAAGCTCTTTGAATGTGAAGATTATTTCTTGTTTGTCTTTTCTTCTTTATCTTCAGAAAACAAAACATTTCACAAAGTACTTACTCTAGAGAAACAATCAGTGTTTGTCACATAAGTAAAAACCATCAAAATTCTTTGCTTCAGCACAGGGTCCCAGAAGTTGCTGACTATAAATTGTTTAGTCTCTAATGAAGAGCTTCTGGCTTAGGGGTTCAGGCGATGGATCCTTACACATTTGAGCTGTTGGAAAGACTCTCTCAGGGGAACATTCTACTTATTCTGTGTTAACCCAGTACGTCACCCAGAGGACCAAAGTTACAGGAGAGGCTAAGCAACCTCACAGCCCCATTTCTCAGTTTAGGTACCACGTGATGTGGGTGTTTGGAAGCTTTGACTTGTCTCTGTGCTTTAGCAAGCTTGGAATCTATAACAAACACGTTTGGATTTCAGTGGTGGCCTATAAATAGCTCTTGGTGAGCTCCTGGGACTATAACCTTAGCAGTTTTCTGTCTAATCTTGTAATCTTTCCATTCAGAAAGATTTTTCTTTAGCTTCTGATAAGGAACTGTATGTTTGTATCCTCCCAAATGTATATATAAATCCTAACTTCTGGTGAGACGATATTTGAAAACAATGCCTTTGGGAGATAATTAGCTCTTGAGGGCAGAAACCTCATTATGGGGTCAGTGTTTAGATGCGAAAAAGAAAAGACACCAGGGTTCTCCTTCTATGTGCACACAGGAAAGGATGTCTGAGTTCACGGTAAGAAAGCAGCTGTCTGCAGGTCAGAGAGACCCTCGCCAGACTCTAAGTCCATTGTTACCCTGCTATTGGGATTTCCATCTTTTAGAACTGGGAGAAAATAAATTTCTATTTATGAACCACCCAAAGTACACTCTGTATTAGTCAGCTTTCCTAACACTAGGACATAATGTTCAATACACATAAGTTAACAGAGAAGAGATTTAGATTGACTCACTTTTTCAGGGTGCTCAGTCCATGCCTGAATGGCATTGAGGCAGAAACATCATGGAAGAATGGCATTGCGGGAAAACCAGCTGCTAAATTCACGATGGCTAGAAATCAGAGCAGATGAACCGTTCCCAAGAAGGGGCAAAGGACCAGATGTTGACCTCATGGTCATTCCTTAATGACTTACCCAGCCATAACCAGAAATGTGCTCTACAGATCCCCCAGGTGGCTTCCAAGCCAGTGGAATTGACATAGTTAACTTTGATGTCCACACAGCTCAAGCAGACAAAGACGGCTTCCCAAAGCAACTTACTCTTCAAGCATTTATAGAAATGCTGCTCCCAATTTGTTTAGCATTTTTAACCTATTTCACTTGCTATTGCTGCTTGATAAATTACCTCTAAGCCTAGAATATAAAATGAAGATTTAATTTTTCTCACTATTTTGAAGGGCTGGGTAAAAAAAAAATTGGAAAGTTTCAAAGGTTACTTATCATTTCAGGCTTCTTATGAAGATTTTTGCAGGCAGATGTCAACTGGGGCTAGAGTAATCTGAGGGCTAAACTGAAGAGGAGGGGACAGACATCTCACCTAACATTAGGAGGACTTAAAAAAAATGGTAACATGTTTTAACTCTTCGATTGTCTCCTTTCCTTAGGGTCAGTCATTCATGCTGTTTTTTTTTTCTTTCATTGCAATATCTTAGCAATATTTTGCTGGTTTCTTTATATCTTTTTTAAAACTTCCCAAAAAAGTATCACAAGAGTCGGTTAACTATTTTAATGTGCTTATCAATAGGAACATATTAAGTGTTCACTGCACTCCAGAAGAATGTGCAGGACCTCATTACAGTAACTGAGCAGAGTGAACCAACAAGTTACTATTATGTTAAATCATCAACAATCACGATCTAAATCAAGAGCTCATTTTCCTACTTCCACATCATAAACTCTTTAATTCCAAATTATTTTCATCTCTTGAATCCCTTGTGTCATTTTCCTGTTTTTGTGTAAAGTAGTGGTGTCAGGATTTACAATAGCAGTGCAAGAAGCAATATTCAAATTTCACTCTGAGTTGTGCCATCTGGATTGGGGGCTTAGAAATATGTCCAAGTGAAAATTCATGAGGATGGGCCATTGAAAAAAGTGCATTGTTAATCACTGAGGAAACAATAGAATGAAAATAAAGATGGCATATTTTTCCAGTGTAATGAACCTCGACAATTTCCATTGTGGCTGCTGGAGCGCGTTTGATTGCCAGTTGTTAAATGAGCCAACTTCCCCCCAAAATGGGAACAGACCACTCAGCAGAGTGGCAGACAGATGACATTTGCTTTAAAGAGAGAGATTAAACCGTGGCAGATATCATTAAGGATATTTCACACTGGCCCTTGTCCTGCTGTGTCCCCTAGGCAACAGGTAGAATCCCCCCTTTCTTCTCAATTCTTTTTTCTTTCCTTAGAATTTCGAAGAATCAAGTGACTTCTACCATAGTCTTTCATCCAAATACTTAAAGATGATGCTAGCACATGAAAACCTTGGGACTAATTGGGGAAATGGCTGAGAAGCCATACCAAACCTTACCTTATTATGAGATGGCCTTGACTCTACTTTTGGGGAGGGGATAATCCCGCCACTAGTCCAAGGGAAATTAGTTGTTCCAAAAATGTCTTCATCCAGTTACTCAGACTCTTAAGGTGTATGTCTTAAGCCATAGAAGTCCAAGGCTATTTTTAGATTCTCCATTGTTGAAACCTAAAACATAGTAAAATTGGAGGAAAAAAAATCAAAGATAAGTATCCCCTCAATTAACTCTCTTCTTCCTGCCTGGGTTAAGTTTCTCATATTAGAATCACTAATGGAGTGGAGCTATCGTGTTCAAACTTTTCACAGAATTCTTTTCAAAATGATTCTTAATTGGAAGCCCAGTAGATAAAGCAGCTAAAAATGGGATTGTCCTAGCTGTTCAGATCCACCCAACTCAGGAAGCCAAGGGTGTCATAGCAACCAAGGTTAGGATTTGTCCTATGAAGGCCAAAAAAGGGTGCTTGTTCTGTTGATTAGTTCAGTTACTGCTGTGCTTCACTGAATGAGCATTTTCCGCTAGACTCCTTCAATAAATTCTGGTTTTCATAGCTACCTGTACTGTAGGTATAATTAACATCTCTTTTTTTATAAAAAATTGTGGTCTGGAAAGGCTAATAAGTCACCTAGATTGAGAAGGATGGCAGGGATTTGAGCACAGATACTCCCATTCTTAAAGTTAGACCCCAGCCTTCTGGGGGCCAATGAAGAGCCAAAGAATCTCAGTCTTGTTATTGTGGTAAAACCACAAGTGGCGCCAATGGAGTCGCCCTCTGATTTGAATCCATGGCCACCAAGAGGGGCTAGTAATTTTATCTCTATTTTTTAAAATATTTACCTCAGTTTTCATAGTTGCTGAAAATATAATTCTGCACACTTTGAATACAACTGCATTTGAATTTGTTGAGATGAGTCATAAAATTCACCCTTTAAAACAGCGCAATTCAGTGCTTTTAAGTGTATTCATGATTCTGCCCATGTCACCAGCTATATAATTTTGAACATTTTCATCAACCCTGAAAGAATCCCATAGCTGTCAATCTCTCCCTCTTCTCCCTTAACCCCAGCCATGACAACCCTTTATCTATTTGCTTTCTGTATACACTTGCCCCTTTTGTATGTTTCATATAAAGAAGTCATCCAATATGCACCCTTGTGTGCTTGGTTTTAGTAGAAGTTCATTCATCAGGATGATAATTATAATTAAATGATAAAAAATAGAAATTGTAAGAAAACCTGGTGATTAAAAGGGATGCAAGACCTGAGACAAAGGTGGGGACTGTGTATGACTAGCTTTCTGTGTAAGTCACCTCATTTTTTGGCCCAAGTCGGGATTCCTTAAAATGGGCACTATTGACGTTTTGAAATGGGTAATTGTTTTTTTTTTTTTTTTTTTTTTTTTAACTGGAAGTTGGCCTGTGCATTGTAAGATGTTTAGCGGGGACCCTGGCCTCTGCTCCTTTGATGTTGGTTGTCCTTCTCACCTTGATTGTGTTGCCTGAGAATGTCTCAGACATTGCCAAATCGTTCCTGGGGGCAAAAATCAGTCCTGGTTAAGAAATTCACTTAGAATTTGACCAAACCCATAGGAGCTCTTGCCTGCTCATAAAATATCTTTAACACCTACAGCCAATTTAATTTGATAGGCTAGCTTGCACTGTCCAATATGATAGCCTCCAGGCACATGAAACTATTTCAATCTAGGTCAATTAAAACTACATAAATTCAATGTATCCACCCCTCAGTCACACTAACCTCGTATCAGTGTGTCCTTTGTAGCCACATATGCCTGGCAGCTATCATATGGAGTAGTGCAGAATAGACCTTTTTAATTATCAGAGAAAAATCTGTAGGCATATACTCTTATAGACACAACCCTTCTAACAAGTGAATTTTGGCCTTTGGGAATGAGAGTTTCATTACTCTAATTCTTTAGGGACTGGGAGGGAGTGAAATCCCTGAAATATTCCCTTTGTTCCCTCTTCAGGCACCTTCTCATCAGAAATTCTCGGTGTGTACAGATAGAATGGTCCCTGGTCCATTGACTACCAGGTGGCACTTTTGAATGTAGGAGAATGCAAAAGAAACCCCTTCAGAGAAAAGGTCGTACTGACCCATGCCTCCTTAAAGGCAGGGATGAGTAGATTAGCCACACACAGGGGAGTATTTAGGGTAAAGAACTCTGGACTCAGGTTGAATAAGGGGAGAGGAAGTTACAAGATTAGCAAGTGAGATGGCAGAGAGAGTAGAATACCTGGAAGATTCTACACCAGGAAAATCACAAAGGTCAGCCTCCGTCAGATAAGGGGACACAGAATTCATGGAGTCCTACCAATTTATTGCTAAGATGCTTTGCGTCTCTTCATCCTATCCAGTCAATATAAGGCAGGCACTAAAGATTGGGGAGGCTTATGTAGTAATTATTATTATTACTTTGCTTCCCTTATGAAGCAAAGTCTTTGCCTTAAGAATAGGGCACCATTTTATGATTGAAGAAGAAACTGTTAGGAATCACTTCTGGAAAATAATGGTTACAGAAGATTGCAAAGAAAAATGGGCATCCAGATTTAACTGATGTAACAAGGAATGCAGGATACTTGGTTGAAATTTGAATGCTATGTATATTTTATACAAAATTTTTTATAAATACATCCCATGAAATATCTGAGGTATGGTTATACACAATGTTTATTTGCTGTTAATTCAAAAATTTATGTTTCATTGGAAAAGCTACACTTTACCCAATAATTCTAAAAGAAGATGGAAGGTGGTTGATGAGCGAGGGAGTACATATTTTGCGGCAGTAGCAATGAAGGGTCAGCTGTGATACAAAAGAAACAGGGTGCGTTTAGTTTAGGTAATGTAAAAGCTCTTTCTCTGGGTCAAGAGAAATTTAAAGATACAAGAGGAATTTTACTTTTGGGACCTCTTCCTTCCCCATCCAACCTTAGGATAATGATGAATGAATCAAGAGAATTCTAAGAAAATCTGGTTAAATCCAAGGCAAGGAGACTCTGCTCAGTGAGTTTATTGAATGACTTCTGTGCTTCAAAATTATAATGTCACACAGTGGGAAATTGAGATTAAAAAGATAAAAGTCGTTGCCCCAAAAACACAGACAGAAAACATAAGTTCAAAATAGCTAGAAGGATGTTGAATATTTTCATCGCAGGGAATTCACAGATGCAAGAGTGATGTTATGCTAAACACCTTGATTTGATTATTATACAATGCATGCATGTATCCAAACATCACGCTGTACCTCATAAATATGTACAACCCATTTGTGTCAATTAAAAACAAAAAGACAAAATCAAAAGCTACGATAAATACATGAATAAATCGCTGCCTCAGAATACCTTACTGTCTTGTGGAAGTTTGGTAGAAAGTGCTATTGCTGAAATGGGAAGTCATGTATAATAAAATCAGAGGACGAAGCCCTGAGTCCTGCTTGGCAAAAGTGATGTCGCAGGTGGCTTGGAAGGCGGCACCTAGGATAGCACAGTGCGATTCACGGAGTGGCAGCTGTGAGCAGAAACTTAACCGCAGGTCAGCTATCTCAGGAAGCTGAGGGTGGGCAGCTGTGGAGACAGACAGAGAGGTAATCAAAAGATAGGGTACAAATGTGTCATTGAGGACACAGTGTTGGAGAAATGGGAAGGCATTAAGCAGGGCATATCAAGTCTACTCTGCAATTCAACAAATAACAGACCTGTAAATGGTAGTATAATTTTAAACATATCTACAACGTTGTAGGATTAAACTAGTAGTTAAACTTCTTACCGTTTCTTTTAAATAATTTTACTTTTGGACAGATTACCTGTAATTTATAAAACAAACAAGGAGCAACAGTTGAGATCTTTAATGTCTCAGGTTAGACAAAGTTTAAGCTGAATGGTAGTGCTATGGCCCTGTCTGCATCAACTTAACACAAAACGCCAGCCCTTTTCTGACACATGGGAGAACAGTATATACCACACAGGATTAGTTGAGTTTTAAATAGTATAATACACATATAAAGTGCTTAGAGGAAAATGCCTGACCCAATGCTCAACAAATAAAATAATCATAAATTTATTTCACAGTTACCTAGAGTTCTTGTACCTACTACTGAGCACTTCCCTTAGAAATTCCAAATTTAGTTATACCAAGGAGGCCAGGCTGTCTGCACACACATTTGCGTCCAAGTCTCTTGTCTTGGGAGCTACACTCTCCAGGCTCTGGGTTCTCCAGTATCATTTCTTCTGACGCCAGCATTTCAGTTTTCCTGGGCATAGGAGGTGTCCACTGAGAGCAGTACTGCGTGCTTGAACTCCCGGGGCTCCAGTTCTGTGCTCTTGTTTTTGGCACCAATTCTTCTGCCTTGAGTGTGTTCCATGGTTTGACTTAATAGCTCCTTTTGAACTTTCTTCCCCTTCAACTCTCTGTACAACCTAGACATGCATATGTTTGGTCCTTGACTGGAATAGCCAGGCTGTCTTCACAATTGCTTCTTTCCTCCAAATACCACAATAAATTTAGGCTTATTGCCTTAATATAACCTGTCCCAGGAGGCTTCTCTGTCATCTGATACAGGAAGGAATGCTCCCCTGCATTGCTCTTGCCTTAAAATACATCACATGCACCAACTGAGCAAAGTAGGTCTGCTCATTGGGAGGAGATGTTGCCCTTTGGAATTGTTGCATTGATGAGCCGCTTGTCCCTAAGCAGCTATGTCAGTGTGTTACTGCAGAGGGCAGGTGCTGGCAAGGGGAATCCTATAAAGTATTTGATAGTCTGATTGAAAGCCTCTATGCCACCATTCTCACTGTGAAGCCATAAAATACTTGTTACAAATTAAGCTAGCACTAAGTCCAAGTGTGAGCAGTGTTTTCTTACTAGTCTGCTGGTGTCTTCCTTCCTTTTCCTTGAAGTACAGAACAAATAGACTCTGTCTCTCGCTTCCAGCTGACCAGTAAATCACAGACATATGTGGCTAATCATTTCTTTTTCTTGTGGTGTGTTTACAAAGTCAGTCTGCCATATGTGCTGTGTGTTGTGTTCTGTGCTTTCATGCCTTCATGTGCCATCTGCTGAGATATTAGGCGCTGGCTTCCCAGTTCTTGGCATCTGAGGAGTTAGAACTGAGTGGCTGGCTACCTTCACAAAGGCAAACTCCTGGAGAGAGGGACCCACGGGTTCCTAAGTCATGATGGTTCTGATGACCGTGTACTGCAGACCTCAGTGCTCACTGAAGAGAACACATGATGAAACTTCTTGAGGGAAAATCTGTCAGAGTCCTCAACGCCTGTCCACAGTACAACAGACAAAGAGAATGTGGTATGTAAACAAGAGAGAATTTTTCATCCATAAGAAGTATGAATTTGAGTTATCTATAAGAGAACAAAGAATTTTGAATCCATAATATTCAGTGAAATAACTTAGACATAGAAGGCTAAGTATTATGCTGGTTATTCTCGTGTGGTAAACCTGAACTAAAAATGAGTAAAATATAGACGAGAGTGTAGGAGGGAGAAAGGAATGCAGGCTTTTCAGAGAAAGAGAAGAGGGGCAGAAGAGTGAAAGAAGGGAGGGTGTAGGGTTCAGTGATTGAAAATGGTCACAATGCTGTGTGTGTGTGTGTGTGTGTGTGTGTGTGTGTGTGTGTGTGCACATAGATATTCATATGCATATATTATAGATATACTAAATTCTCAGAATGAATGTATTCTTTTGGAACCTTAACTGGGCCAGAATAAAGGAAGGGAGAAGGTAGCTTTGATCTCAATAATCTCATCTGAAGACTTGCAGGAGTCCTGTCCCAGGTCCAGGATGGCCCTCAGCTCAGGTTTTGCCCTACTCAAATTCCCAATTTTCCCCTGCCCTAAGACCTTTGCGAGAAATCATGTGATCAGGTTTCTAAAGTCCCATCATGCACATTAGGTAACTTTCAGACCCCAAACTGACTTTGGAGAATGATCCAAGCAAGCCTTACAACCCTGGCTGACCCCCCTCCCTCCAGCTGCTTATAAACTGGCTCCCCGGTGAGCAATAGAGGAACTGTAACACTGATTCAGTCTCCAGTAAGTTCTTCAGTCAAACTCAGAGCTCCTGGAGACACTGTTCCCCCAGACTTCACTGATCCCTGATGCCTGGTGGCCAACGGTGGCCAAGGACTCTGGAGACCCTGACATATGATGTACCATAAGCATCTGCTAATAAAAAAGAAATACTAAGATATAAAAATATGCAATACTAATAATACAAATACTAATTTAAAAAATTATAGCTACTACTAATTATTATCTTGGTATATATAATGTCTTGGTGAATACTTGTTCACACTTTTAGTATCAAGAGGGTTTACAGAGTAAACATGATTTGAAAATTTCATTAGAGCCTTCTGTATCTCTTGAGATTGTCATTGAATATTATTCCTTCAGTGGTGAGAATAACTCTATTTTCAGATCAAATGTGCTGTTCTACATTTGTTGGCTGGAGCCCTTAAAAATTGTCCAGGCCAATTAATCATCTGTTCTGCTGAATTCTGTAGCACTGGGTGTAATCTCAAGGGGAAAAGAACACTTTCTAAACACATGTGGATTCAAGCAAATAGTATGCTGACTAATTTAAGTAAATCCAACTCTGACGCACATAGCATTCATATTCCTAATGTGATATCTTGACATTGTTTCTTGAGAAAAGTGATTTTTTTTCGTGCAAATATTATACCTTAACATTGTGCTATACATTTGCATTTTGAGAGATTAGCAAAATTGCTAGGGAAGATCCCAGAATCTGTTTGAAAAATCAACAACAGTGAAACATCAGAACTAGCTCAGGTAATAAAAGGCGTAGGTAAGACGGAAAATTCTTCTTTAAGCCAAGGGTCATTGTCCCATCCACGCCTGTGTCTAAGACAAATAGGAAAACAATGGCTGAGTCCCAGGGAAGCCCGGGCCTCAAATGTGCTGCTCCTGCAGAATAAACCTGGGCATAAAGTTGCCCCTGGTCAGGTACACTCCCATGTCTCAATTTTCCCTAGATCATGCATAGGAAAATACCCCACCACGTTCTTCTTTTTTTTTTTTCTTATAGAAAAATGTATGTTTTACTATGTGTGTCTCATCTAAACAAAGCTATGTTCAACCAATTCTGTATCTCTGAGAAGTAGGAACTTAAAGCCGTTTCTACATCTTATTGATTTTAAGGCAATGGGAATGCGTCAAAGATAGAGAAGCATATTCAATTAGAATGTGACCTTTAAAGGCATAGAATCATAAAATGTTGACTTATTCAGGACATTAAATATCATCTCAAATACTAACATTTTCAAATGAAAGAACTAAGGCTGAAAGTTGAGACAATTTGTACCAAACTAGTTACCCTGTCTGCAAAAGTATAGTACCAAACCCAGTCATAAACACTTCAGTGTTCTGTTGCAGGAATAACTTTTCCTGGAAAAACGTGAACACATACATCCCCAGAAAGGATACAGCAGATAGACCAAAGTAATGCTTGAACCGAGGTCTAATTTCATGAACAAATGTGTTTATCGGGTTTATTTACAGGAGTGTGGGTAGGGGCTAGCTATAGAAGCAGAAGGAAAATGGGTGAAGGGTCGTTTACCTGCGCTCAAAAGGCAATTGCATCACCAGAAAGCCCACCGTGGCGTGGGGGACCTGTCACAGAACCTGCATACTGCTTCCTGGGCCTCGCTCGCTTGCTCACCTGCTTTCCTTTCTCAGCACTCACTGTCGCATCACCTTGGAATGGTTGATGTTCCTCTTTTTTTCTTAGTCTGAGTGGGATTTCTCTTTGGCTGGCTACAGTTCTTTTACACCGGCAGCTTGCTCCTGGCTTTAGGGCCTTCTTTTTGCCTCTGGACAGTGAAGGCGTTGGTCATGACAGCTGCATAGAGTGTGGCTGCTGCCTCAATGACAACTCTCTCACACATTAGAACACCTGCTGCCCTGTGGCCATAGGTCCCTTAAAATATTCAAGGTGCAGTATTCCTCTAGAAGGGGACATCCCCTGTGTACAGCAATAAATGCTATTAAGAAAACAGAGCAATACCATAATAATACATCTGAGGATATACTGTACAGCACATGTAGCTATCCATGCATTCTCCAGGACATCCAGTCAATTCATGATGATGTAGAGATTTGCTTCATTAGAACACTTACTCTGGCCTCACGGCAGCCACAGGCACATGTGCAGATGCATGTGATATAAGCATCACATATCTCAAATGGCATGCAGGTATTAATTTAAACCATATTGCTTTCTTATGTCTAAAAAGGAACTGTATTATGCACTTCATGATATGCTGTAATTGACTTATGAACTAGTGTGGAATCATTTGGTTTGATTTTATTTGCTATTTGAAATTGTAGATTGCAATACAGGCATTTGAAAATCTCTATAATGAAATTGATATAAAGGGTATATTGGTGAATCTCTTTCTACTTCAAATACAGCAAGACTTAGTGTACATATTTGGAACAATTTCTTTAATTCCAGATGCATTTTATGAGTTCAGTATAGTCATGAATGGTCTGTGGTAGAAGTTATTGTTCTCGACTCATCAGACGGAGACGATTTAAAAGGAAAAGCACTTTTCATAAAATAAATGAACCGATTGCTGTGATCATTAAAACATAACTTCCTTTCTCATAATCTTATGTTCAAAGAAACAGTCTCAGTGATGTACCTAGACTCACAGATGGAAGAGACGATCCACATACTTTTCCTAATGCTCACCTAATGGAGTTCAATAAAATGTATTTGGGCAAATTTTGATTCTATTTTTATCTTCTCATTGTTTTCCTTCCTTTTGAGTTTTTCCTGTGCGTTTAATGTAATGAAAGATCTTAATATTTTAGCATTAAGCATATTGATTTTTTTCAAATTCACTTTTTAGTATTCACCCCTATATAGTCTACTTTCAGATGGGACCACACTTTATGCCCATCTTTATACTCCACAGCAAATCACACATCACTTGCTTTTACTTACTCTAGATTTTGGGGTTTTGACAAATGGCTACATGTCCTTTGTTCAAGGTAACACTTCTAAGGCATTTTGCAAATAATGAGTACCAAGGTGATATGTTCAAGAAGTAGTCCTAAGATGTGTGTGCAAGTGTGTGTGGATACAGGCATATGATGTTAAGATAATCTTATAGTTGAACAATCCTTTAGAGATCAGTAAGCAAATGTTGCTATTCCATTTTACAAATAAAGACAACAAGTGCTGACTTGGGGGAGGAATTAAAAAGTGGAGAAGATGGTGCTATTTCTACAATAGCTGATGCTATGATATAGCTTTTTGTTAACTGTAACCATTGTATAGAAATCTCCTACAAATCTTATTAAAATCCAGTTTCTGATTTGGACTCAGTCTGAGATTTTGCATTTCCAAAAAACTATTGCCCTTTGCTGCCTGTGATTCCACACTTCCTATAAGCTCCCCGAGAGCCGGTCTATTGAGCGCACTTGGAGCAGAAAGGCCTTTAGCAATCTTCTGTTCTCACAGTGGGGTAGTGTGGCACATTCACAGAATCCTATTATATTTGCCACTGTTTATTTTTAATGTGGTTAACTGCCTCTCCTTGGCAAATATGAGTATAGGCATGAATGTCTGTATCTTCATATATGCATCTTCAATCTTAAAGGTTACATCTGCAATTATAATGGATATCAGTAAACAGAAATGGTTCCGTTTGAAGTTATTCATTTTACAAAGTAGCACAGCAGGAATACGGTTAGTTAAGTGGACTGTACACTGGCAAGCAGGCTGTGCAAAGCCTTGCATCCCATGTGATTGCAATCCAGGGGCTGAAGCAATAGGAAAACACCTGCTCACTCCACATCCTAAGCTACTGCTCAGCTTCTGCAACCCAACTGGGATTTGATTGGTTCTCAGGGACCAGCCTCCATGGCTCCATCCTAAGTAGCTGGGTCTCAAGCTCTAAGCCTCTAGAGAGACTTTCACTTTATTAGAATAAAAACTCCAGCAGGGTTTGCATTCATATTTGCTTTCGCCAGGATTCTGAGTCCCTAAACCAGGAGGTCGTAAGTATTTAGAAGTGTTGGGAGAGTAGTTCAGCTAACAGAGCTCCAGGTTCTCATAGAGAGAATCTTACCTGGAGTAAAAATTCTAAAAATGCTGTGATTCCTTAACGCTGCAGCCATGCGGAGCTTCGCCTGCTGTGCACTAATGCTTTTGGTGCTATTTCTTGGCAAGAAGAATCTGGGGTGTGCAGGTTAATTGCAACAGCCAAGTGGTATGTGCCAGGCAGGAGCAAGATAGATGCTGTGGCTTCTGGCAGGCAGCCTAGTCTACAGTTCCACATCTGTACCCCTTAGGAGTGGGTAGGTGTAATTAATGTCACAAGGAGACCCAAGAATTGGGGACCTCACTGCTCTCAGAACCTGCTCTCTGGGAAAGGTGTCTGTTTCTTATCAGGTGACTGGTTGGGGTAAGAGTAAACTTTTCCTTCGGGTGGCTTATCTGAACTATCTTGATCTTTTTAGCTGCCATCTTTACTGGGGGAGGAGACCCATGGTGGAGAAGATGGTGCTATTTTTACAATATCTGAAGTTAAATAAAAATTAACCTTTATTTCATAATTCACAAGCTTTATTGAGGTTACTTTTGACATTGGTGTCAACTTGTCTGACAGCTTAAGTTTTCTTCACAGTGGTGACCTTTTTGTTTTGGAAGTATCTGCCTTCCAAGTTTTCAGTTTGTAACTCTCCGTGACTGTGACTGCAAGTTGGAAACAACTGACCAATGGATTAAATTTTCACCAAATCTACATTTTATTGAGTCCACATCGTTCATTATTGTTATTTCAGTTGATAGAATTTGAAAAATTAAACAGTGTCACGTAAAACTCTAAATTTGCAGGAACATTTAAAAGCTTAAAGACTTTTCTTCCCAGGGCCAGGGTTGATGCAAGTTTCTGCAAGGCTCGGATTGAAGAATATCACTACGCTTTAGGTTGAGCATGCCCTCTCCAGGTTGCCACAGTCCTGTTCATTTGTGAGTCTGGTACCTACTCTCTCTGTATTCCTTGCTGAGCATTTACATTTGAGTTTGTCACCCAGGTACAGATTACTTTTTGTAAAGGTCAGAGATTAGGTGAGCCTGTGTCCTTTTGTACAGTACAATGCGGCTGACTAACCTTAAGAGATCTAAGAGTGCCTCACACTCAAACCTGGTACATACATACAGAGCCATGTTTCTGACTTCTGGCCTCAACCATCCCAGCTACAGATTTACAGATGTAAATTTAAGTTCTCTGGAGGGAAGAGCCTAGTGGAAACTGCATTCAGCTATAGGTGGCCAAAAATCCACAGTAATGGTTATTTAAATAGAAAATGGCATGTTTGACTGATACCGAAGTCGGGATGGGGAGTCCACAGTTGTTGTGAATGCTACAATCAGTAAAGACTCAGAATCTTCCACACAAGCTTTCTGCTTTATGAAATAAGATGTCTACTTTCATCTTCAGCCACCACATTTACACTCTAACCTGCAGGAAAGAGAAAAACTAAAGGAAAAAGGCATGTACTCTGCTTCAAAGGGGGGCTTGCAGAAGTTGTAAGTATCATTTCTGCCAGCAGGTAGGCACTCAGGATAGTGCTGCAGGGAAAGCTGGGAAGAATCTCTAACATGGGAGACTTTGTCTCAACTGAAAACCAACAAAGAGAGAATGGATATTGGGATGCTGCAATCTCTGCCAGGACTGTTTCTTGTGGATTTTATATTTCCCAAAATATTGCACAGAGTCAGCTAAAAGACATACTGTAAGGCTCCATCCAGTTCTTTATATGTGCGTTAGTTTACAATACATCACAAAAAGCAGATTTTTTTATTATTTGAAACAGGATCTTGCCTGATAGTCCAGACTGGTCTTCAACTCAGTGTGAAGTTCAGGCTAGCACTGGACTCACAGCAATCTCCCTGCTGCATTTTTCCGTGTGCTAGGATTACAGGCATGTGCCACTACACCTGGCTTGTGTGGTGCTGGGGAATGGAACTCTGGCCCTTGAGCTTGCTAGACAACTGCCTTAGCTTCTGTGCCACTCCTCAAGTCCCCTCACCCCCCAAGAAAAGCCTTTTAAGAGAAAATCTTTATGGTAAAAAGAAGCATATGAATAGCTTATGTTATGGAAGTTGTAAATTATGGGTTTCTGCATTCAACCAATCAAATGTGACCTATTCAAACTATGGAAGAGATACCAGAGAAATCGTGAGATTATTTTCTTATAAAATAAAAGAATCATAAGTTTTTATGAACTCACTTACAGAAGCATACTATTAAGATGTAACATGGATACTGTGGCACTTTCAGTAATGAAACTAATGAATTAATGAATTTCAGTAATGAATTCTATGGCCTAATTAAATGACAAGTTTTTTCCCAAAATTATTCTTTCAGCTAGTATGTATTTATCATAAATAATAGTTACATTTTGCTTGAGGGTCTCTTATAAATATGCATCACTTCTCCATCATTTTTACTTCCCTTTTCCTTCTCCATCCTCTGTCCTTCTTTTTCCTGAATCTCCTTTCTCTCTCCATAAAATCTATATCCCTGTTTCCTACCTTTATTCTGTTTTGTTTTTTACTTAGATATATTTTAGGGTTGTCATATCAGAGAAATCATGTGATTTTACCGACCTGTTTCTGATTTACTTACCTAAGTACAATCACCCCAAGGTGTATTGATTTCCAAAAAAAAAAAAAACCCTCAAATTTCTCTCTTTATGACATACCAGTACTCCATTGTGTATGTGCACCACATTTTTCTTTATTCATCTATCTGTTGATGGGCGTATTGGCAGCTTCCAAGATCTGGCTATTAGGAGTTATGCTGTTATAAACATGGATATACAAGCATGGCTATAATATTGTATCTTTTATTCAAAAAGAAAAAGTCTTTAGATTTCTGTGGAGCAGATGCCTGAGGATAAACTGCGGTCTGTAGATAATCCAGGCACTGGAGATGACGCGACCACCTTTTGCCTCTTCCAGAGCACTAGAGAAGCGAAGGAGCAAATGTCACAGCCTGTGTGAGGAGCCCTGGTTTTGTTTTGTCTCTTGATCATTTCCCTCTCTGTTGACCTCATCCCAGGAGTGGACAGAAGAACATACTAACACTTGGAACTGCTTGTCAGACATCAAAGTTTTTTTCTCATTATTTTATATATATACTGGATTTGTTTTGTGTGCTTCAGTCTGGCTACAATATTTCCAGGCCATAAACACCACGTAAGAAATACAGTCTGAGGATTATCTTTCTAGAAGATGGGATACAACTCTTGTTTAAAATAAAAGCATATAAATGAAAATATTAACACCTTTCGTGCTAAAATGAGGAAAGATTTTGCTAGGCAATGAATTGAAATCCCTCAGTTACTCCAAGACAGTCCTTCATTTATCCATATATTTTAAAAATGATTAAGTATGTACAGTGAGGGATCCCTTGGAGCAGTTGTTTAATTTTCTCCGTTTGGCAGCATTTGTAAGCGTAACCTTGTCATTCTCACCATCTGTTCTGTGGATCCTCTGGAGAGCTGTAATAGAATACCAGATCTTCCTGTCATTCTGTAAAATGAGTTATTTTGAGGGAAGAAAAGTAAAGGCATTGCATTAAAGTAGTTCTATTTGTTATTCCAAAATTCACAATCCTAGACGTTTTCCACTAAGCCCATTCTGCAAAGACAACCAAGAGCTAGATAGCAGGCAGCCAGTTCATATGTATGGTGGCTAATACAAGAGTTAGGGAATCTTCTTTATTCAGAGCTTTCCACAGACCAGTTCGGCTATATTGTTTTGATGTTTCAGGTGATTTTCTAAGTCTGCCACAAGTAGTGATGGGGAAAGAGCAATATTTTAGAATTACTTTTGCCATGCAGGAGTCCACATGACTGCCAATTCAAGAAGATATGTCACTTTCAGGCATAAAAGCAATCATTCCTTTTAACTATATACTAATAACTTTCCATCTACTATGTAAAATAATTAGGTTCTTGGGAACTGTCTGGGTAGATGTTATTTTTATTTTTTTATTTTTTTCTCATTTTATTGATATGTATAAGTGCAAAATTTAAGGTTTACAATGACGTTTAGTATTTTGTGCATCTACGTATGTTGTCAAGGTGAAAAGGACTTTCCCACTCTCCTTTTTTCCCTCTCCCTACTCACCCCTCCCTCTCTCCTCCACCCTACCACCCTGTTTCGCTTTGTTTTTCACTTTAGGTTCCATAATAGTTATGATCTGGGACTCTCCTATCAGAGAGACCATTCGATGCTTCACCTTCTGCTTCTGACTCACTTCACTAAGCATGATGTTCTCAAGTTTCTTGCATTTGCCGGTAAAAGCCTCCACATAGTTGGACTTTATAGGTGCATAGTATTCCATTGTGTATAAATACCACAGTTTGTGTATCCATTGATCTCTTGATGGGTATTTTGGTGACTTCCATATAGGTGATATTTTTAGTTCCACCAGACATTTGTCTACTACAACTACATGGAGGGATTTTCCAGCTCAACCTTTCTTGGCACAAATGAAGCCCCACCCAAGATCCCACCACTGAGTACTACCAAAAATCCCGTTTTGGGGTGCTTTGGGTGCTGATTCTTCTGTATAAAGGAACCAACGCCATAACTTGACCAATAAATGCATCTCGGACAGTCTTTCTGACTTTCTCTTTTTGCATGATACCTGCAAAGGATTCTTACTCAACATCTGAGCTGCTCTCTAATTGGAATATTTCATAAATTCTCATTCCACTGTTTGCTCATTTTCTGTAAAATGTCTCTAAAGTACTATAATAGGGTACCTTTGAAAAATATAACTACTGAGAAACACAATGACACTGCACTTGTGCAGAGTTATAGGGCAGACTCTTGCATTTAAGAGCCTCACACATTAACATCCAAGCAGGGCTTAGTTGTTCTTTGGCCCGCATTGTACTTGCTGTATTTCATGGCAATATAATCTGTATGTCTTTGCCAGGTTCCACATCATGAGTTGCAGAAAAATCCACAGGCAGGCCAGTTTGTGACCTCGCCTATGTCTCCAGGAATAACAAGTAAAAAGAAGCACGCCATTCTGGAATACAGTGGTGTCTTCTCCCTGGATAGATTTATGAATGAACAAACAAACATTCAAAAAAACTCCACAAGGTTTTAGTGTCTGAATGTGAGTCAACAGCATCGAAGCTTCCCTCACTGAACCACTGGTACCTTGGTTCATTCAAAAGTGCCAGGCTCATAGGCACCCCTTGTATTTTTCAGTCATGTCAGGGAATATTTCGGTTGCCTGGATACCGATATGTTGTTCATGTCCAGATCGCTGATTCCATGATGATTCTGAGAGATTCAGAGCTGTTCCTCCCCATCACATGTGAGCCTATTTCTAAATAAACTTCTTAGAGTCAGGATGATCATAGAATCCACACAAGTTGCATCTCTGCTTGTAACCATGGCAACATACTGGCTCACTTGCCCACCCTTCCCTACTCTCAATCACCATGTTGCTGTGGGCTTAATAAAGCCTGACAAACTTTCACAGTGGGGATTTCTTGCTTTGCGTCCAAGGACTTTATTAACTCATAGTTGCCAGAACAGTGTGTTGCCATTGAAATGGCCTATTTGGCATTCAAAATTTTTTTATACGATTGACTTTTACTGCCTATTGTCAGCTCAGTTTATCTCCCTTTACAAATCAATCAATCAATCAGTTGATTGGAGGAATGGATTGAATTATTTATATACTGATTAGACATCACTGCTTTATCTGTGTAGACCAGGCTTTCTCTTTAGCCAGCCCATGTGATGCGGTAAGCTGGGAAAAGTTGGGCAAGAGGTAGGCACCGTGATGTTTAGCTTCCAGGTGGAACACGCTGTGTATTTGCGCCTGGCTGGTGGCCTCTTGCCCTTGAATTCCCTGAGTAGGTGTCCTCCTGTGAGCTCACTGACCTCAATTTTGTCACCTCCCCTCCCCACATTAGCCAGTGCAGCTGCATTTGTGAATATTCTAGTGTGGAAGGACAAAAACACCCAATATCTTCTATTTCTGGCTCCTTCATGGCTACCTCTCCTACCCGATTTTTGTCACTTCATGTTTATAATCATTTGCCCCATTGTAAGAATTGATGTGTTCATTTTTTATTTGTCTCCATACTTTTGAACTATTGTACATACTGTCCTTTTAAAAATTTTTTGAGACAGTGTATCACTCTGTAATCCAGATTGGTCCTGAACTCTTACATAGTCCAGGCTAGCTATGAGCTGACAATAATCCTGCTGCTTCAGCCTCCTGAGGGGTAGGATTGTAGACATGCACCATCATCCTCAACTAATTTTTATGTGATGCTGGGGGATCAAACCCAGGGCCTCACACATGCTAGGCAAGCACTTTAACCACTGAGCTACACTCCCCGCCTTGTTTACTATCTTTTTGACTGGGAACACTCTGGCCCTTTCTTTCCTCTGTGTCCTAAGAAACACATCCAAAGTATCTGACAATAAAATACTAGACGTGGACTAAGTGAACTAGATGATGTGATAGATACTGCTGCCTATTACCCAGTTCTTTCCATCATGGCCAAATCTTCTGTGTCTCAGTAGTAGTGTTGGCTACTAATTATTCACAGCCAAGTCCCTCTGCTACAACAGCCTCAAGTGAGGGAAGCTTCCTTGCCCAAATTCACGTCCTCCCTCTCCAGTGAAGAGTTTATGCAAGGCTTCAGAGACTTCATCCGTTCACTTACTTCTGTTGGGACAACTCTGAACAGCTGTCCTAGCTCGGAATGACCTAGGGAAGGGTGTGAGGCCTCCATTGCGATCCTTATCCCAAGTTTTCCCTCTGTCTAGCTCCCCTCCCTCACTTCCTGACAGGTAATACATTGACATTCCTCCCAGCTAAACTTCAGTGTGCACACTTGTCTCTCAGACTCTGTTTCCCAGTTGACCCTGAGATATGGCAGCTCTCGGGTGAAATTATATGTATTCATTAAAATGTTTGAAGGATATATCAGAGAATATCTAATGACATAGGAAAATGATGAAGTTAATGAACTAAACACAAAAATAAGCCAAATTGTACATGTATTATGTAAAAATATATCCAATGTATATATGTGAAGGGGCAAAGAAAAATATGTATCTTATCCAGAGGATCTACTCTTAAAATAGAAATGTCTGATTTTTTTCTTCATTTTGAAAAATATTCCACATTAAGAAAATAATTATTGAAGGCCTAAATAAGTCATTTAAGAGTAAAATGAGAAAATATTACCAATCAATCCTCCAGAATACAAAAATAAAATTTAAGTTAACTCCTCCTTAGAGGAAAAATGAAAAGCTTTAGCTACAATCATCCTGGTCTGTACTGAGACCTTGCTCGTACCTGCCCAAGTCCATGGACTTGATTCCTCCCTTATTTTGTGCAACTCTTCCCATTACACATAGCCAATGGCAATAGCAATTACTCAATTTTGTCTTTCACTGAGCATTTCCTGAGGGTAGTAGATCATGTCCCCATGCCTTGCATGTGTCTTTCCACTATTAACATATGGTATGAACCTATGAATGAATGAATGAATGAGTGCATCCATCACACAGAAATTAGAGTGGAGGCTTGAGGCACCGAGGTTCCATTTGGCATGAGAACACACATTTTCTGAAAGTAGAGAGAAGCAAGTAGAAAGAAGTACTAAAGTCCTAACTAATGTTTACCGATTGCTTCAGAAGAGAGCATCAGAACCTGAGAAGCTCAGCCAGCCTGTACTTCTCTGCTGTGTGGCTTCCAAAGAAGCTGTACAGGAAACGGGTGTTGCCGCTGTAGTTCTGCGCCTTTCATGTTAAGCGTCAGATTGTGGCTTCACAAGCAATGAGCAGTGGCAAATGCTGTCTTCTGCATACAGAGCTCCTTCTTATTGTTCGTTCATTCAAAAAATTAAAAAAGGAAAAATAAAATAGACGGTCAGCTGGTGTTCCTTCTGAAAAATTTGCAAAATTTTCAGGTTAAACTACAGAAAATTACGCATGAAGCCAATTGGTAACTTTATTCTCTGTCCCCACCTCCCTTTTTTTTTTTTTCTTCAACTACTAAAAGGTATTATTTATATATTAAGTTAAAATTCACTTTTAAAAATCACAAATGTCATCATTTTTAAAATGTAAAATTCAGTTAGTGTTACCTTGCGGCCCTATGTTGAGTCTCTTAATCTGTGTCCTTGTCTGTCTGTCTGTGTATCTCTCTGTCTTTCTCTCTCTTCCTATCTTGGTCATGCTTTATCTTATGAGGTACTGGGATTGAACTATGATATTCTTCCTGAGATATCTCTGGCCCATTTTATTGTTGTCGGTATTTTTTTCTTGAGACACGTTCTTATTAACTTGCTAAGGTGCCCATACTAGGCTTGAACTTGGGATCTTCTCACCTGAACTTTCCCAGAGTGTTCAAATTCCAAGCATAAACCAGCATGCCTTGCTACACTCCCTTATAGAGACAATTAGCCAAGTCTTACAAAGATATTAATGGATTCTGTTAATCGGATGTTGCTACAGTGCTCCAGATAATGTATTTATTATAATAGAATTTTGGTGCCATAACTGAAAGACTTAATTTCCTTCTTCCATTTGCCTTGTCACTTGCAGGACAGGGAATCAAATTTGATAGTGAACTCACTAAGAATCTTCTAAGACTGGGCCTTGATCATCCATCTTTTCGTCACTTCCTTTCACCCTAGGTACTGTGAGCCCAAGACATGCCAAATGTATTTATTTGTTCAAGTGAGTCTTTTTCTCCTATGTCTTTGTGTTTCTTCCATTTTCTTGGTCACATGATGTCTTCCTTAGGACAAAGTTCAGGTAGTATGCCTGTGAAATCATACCTCTCATTTCCTTTCCTCTCTTCTTTCCCCTTCCCTCTGCATTTCTTTCTTTTTGCTCTTCCCTCTTCATCTGGCACTTCCCATGCTGCTTGCCCCCATTTTCCATTTTGACTCTCAGTTTAGTTCCCAGTAAGATTTTGAATACTTTGAGCAAAAGGAATATTTATGTACCTTCATTGTTAAATGATATTGAAGTCCAGTAGATGCAAAAATATGTATTAAATGCAAAGAAATCTTAAATGTAGAAATTTCTGGCAACTTGGTAATGGAAAACCATGTATATTTTTTTGAAGATGCCTTTGAGTACCCTTCAAATAGGTGTCTACAGTTAGGATTAAACTTGATGAGGAGTATCTTCCTTGAAGACTCAAGAAAGAAAATTTATAAGGTAGAATGTATACACCTCTGAAAATTTTTGGAAACTCTTTAAAGAGAGATAAAAACTATTAATTAGGAACATATCATGACAATGTGTATCTTACAGCATTGATAAATCTGAATATTCATTTAGCCTATTTTAGGCTTGTTTCTCTTGAGTTTCCACATTGAATTTGTATTAATCACACCTGATATTTCTATACCAAGATAATATCCTATTTATCATTTTATTACTTCCAAACGATGAATTCACAGTCTACTCACCTCTAGTTACTTGATACGGATCACTTCTGAGGGCTCCCTGGGATTATACTGTAGTCTAGACTACCCTACAAAGTCTGTAAGATATTAAGCCAGTATCAAAAACTACAAATCCAATAAGAAAAGTATTCAGAATTTTGTGTAATAATGAAACACGTAGGCCTAAGGGAGAGAGGAGATACAGTCCTAAAAATTCTGTAACTTTCTTAGTACACAATCCTTCATGTCTTGTCCTAAGATGACATATGCTCATTGAATCTCTCAGTGAAATGTGAGGGTCGGGCTGCCCCTTGTTCATGTGCTGCAGAGTGTAGTCATCTAGGAACAGGTCTAAAGTGAGAAGTCCTTGGCCATTGCCCAATTTCTTATGTCGTTTTTCTGGGTGCATCTTGGAAACTTGTCTATTAGCAAAGCCCTAGATGATTCTGTTGAAGGTAGTCTGATCAATAGACCACATTGGAGAAGTGCTACAGAACCATCGTTTAACTTTCCTGTCATAAATATCATTTTTTTGCTAAAATAACAGTCATATCTTAGCTCAAGTTTTACGATGGACTGGTAATAAGGGTTGCACTCCACTGGATAATTCTTTTGCTATTGTTTCCTGGGCTTGCTAGCATCTTGTGGCAAATATCTTGTCTCTCAGCCGAGACTGGATGGGAAGAATTGTATTAGTCACATGACACGAGGTTGACAGACTGTCAGACAGAAACACCATTTCTCTTCCTTGAGTTTTTGACAACAGGCTAGTTTAAGCTAGTCTAGTCTTTCCCATGAATTCTCATTAGACAGAGTGACTGTCTTCAAGATTCCCATCACAAAGAGAGGGCATGCTCCAATGTGGCGTAAAAAGAAAAGCACCACTTTGCAACTCTGTTCGTATCTTATTTTCTACTGTCCCAAGGAAGAGAAAAGAACGCTACTTTTTTATGAAAAGCCCAGGAAAATAACCATTAGAGGAAAGAGAGGCTTGACTAGGAAGACTTCTTTGCCAAAATTCTCCCACACTTACAGTGAATAAACTAGAATATCTGATAATGGTTAAAAAAACAGCATTTTTAAAGAATTTACACTTTCAAAATAGAAAGTACTATAAGTGAAAGTTTGTTGTCCAACTAGAAATGCTCCAACTTATATCCAAGTATTTTTTAATAAGAAAAAGTGGGCTTATGGCCATTTTGTAAGAAATTGTACATAATTTTGAAAGACTCATAGAAAGTAATAGCCCTTCTAATGTCATCTGCTTTAATGCTTTTTTGTGGGAGAAATAGGTTAAAAAGGAGCAAATGATGATATTTTGATACACTACCTTTTTAGAAAAGGTTGAAAAATAATAATTAAGATCATTTGATCTGCCCATCTAGGTCCTAATCTTTGCCGTTTTTAAAGTGTCTGTCTTGGACAAATAGACTCACTTCTATGCATCTCACAGGGTGATCTTAAGATTTCTAAATAAAAGCTTACAAAATATTAGCTATTATCATCACCTTCACTATTGTTTAGAAAATTCCTCAATGCTGAACTTACCTATATAAATACATATTCAGATGTTAAATTATTAAATAATCTTAAGCAAAAACAAGAAACAGAGTGTGACATCTGAGCTAGGTCTTTAAACACAGACTGCAACTTCCACCTTGTTCTCTTGGCTTTCTGGGGAGAGCCTGATGCCATATTTGGAAGCTAATCCAACTTGAATCTGCACTCGGAGTTGTATCTGGAACCCAAGAGCTCTTGTCAAGAGTGAATGCAGACACCAGCCACGTGAGTCAGCCTCTTGGGAGTGAACACAATCAGGCCTTGACAGCAACCTCTGGAGCCATCTTGAATGTAACTGTGAGGTGCCCCAAATTGCAACTGCTCAGCAAAGCTCCTCCTTAATACATACAACCCATAAAACCAGGAGAGATGAATGTTTCTGGTTGTTTTCAAGGCTCCAAGTTGCAAGGGATTCAATATGCAATGATAGATTTCACATACACATGTTTACATCTCAGGAGGGAGGGGAAACTTAGATGCACCAGCAGATAGAGAGAGGGAGGCAAAAGAGAAACCCAATGGGTAGCCACAAAGCGTTACCAAAGAGCAACATTACAGGGTTGCTAATGGGCAAAATCCTGTGGGCCATTCTCCAGAAGAGAAGCAAGAATTGAGTGTGCCAGGTGCTTTGAAGTGCCTACAGAGCCTGCAGGGAGTGGCACTAGGTAGCCAGGAGGTCGTGCTTCTCCTCTTTATCATCGTGGCCATTAACTAGAGCAAAGTTCTTTGTGGGAAACATGCAAATTGCTGAAAATGGAGTTGAACTTCCTCTGCTTCTCTTTAACTAGAAATATGATTGCAACTCCTTGCACGTTGCTATGATTTTTTCTTTAAATCCTGTCATGCTTTGTTGGCTCACTGCTTTTCATCTTACTGTTTATTAAAAGAGCCCGAGTTCTCTTTGATGCTTAAGGCCTAACTATGTGATTGGAGGCCATTGCCAAATTACAATGCATTTTTATTTGATACTAAGGTTTTTATTTGATGCTGAGGTTTTTGACTTTAAAAAAGGTAGGAATTAATAAATGGCAAGTTGGAGTTCTCTATTGGGCTCAGAAACCTGACAGCCACTCTTAAATACCACCAAGAACATTTTGTATGTTTTTCAGTGATATTCAGGCCCTTTTCCCTTGAGTGGAAGGAGGCACAAGAAATGAAAAGAAGGAGAGGGTGAGAGCTAGAGAGAGAGAGAGAGAGAGAGAGAGAGAGAGAGAGAGAGAGAGAGAAAGGAACATTTCTCCCTGCATCAGTACCTTTATTAATTTTATTTAGACTGTTAGTTGATTCAGTGCAACCCTAATGCCCCACACTGGTGATGATGGACTTTTTTTCACTCAACCACTCATTCAAATGCTAGTATATTTTAGAAATATCCTCACAGACACAGTCAGAAACAATGGTTTGCCAATTTTCTGGGCATCATTTAATCCAGTCAAATTGTTACCTAGAATTATCTACCAGAGACACATCCTTTGTCAGTTTGGTACTTCTATGTATGTATCTCTTTGTATTATACTTGTTTCTAAACAGAGATAATGGAAAGTCATAATTCCACATGATGTGATACAGTTATCCTGCATACAACCAAAAATGCACTAATCCTTCCTCCAGAGAGGAGGTAAAGTCTTTCAGTGATGTTCATACTTGCTCTGATATCCTATACCTTGAATTTATATTAAATTTAACAGTATTTAAATAATGAAGCAAAAAAGAAAAACAATGATATTTGATTTTATGGATCTATTTGGAATAGATTAATAAAGGAAGAAATACTACTGGTGTTGACAGTCTGTAGCTCATAATGCCTGCATTTATATTGTATGTTGTGTATCACTCTCCATTCTGTTTTTCCCTTAGTACCTCTACTGGTCATGGTTCTTCAGCTGATGTGACGTGAACTTTTACTTCCAAAGGGTTGAGGCCATTTGTAGCCCCTTCTGGATGGGTTGTTATGATTTTTCAGAGCTTCAGTTACAAGTCATGATAAATACTAAGATGTCCTAAGCAATCTCCTCTGTTCCAGACATACCCTCCTTACCTCCATTGTGGAGAAATAGTCCCACATCTCTTTGATGGCAAAGATTGACGGTCCATTCTTCTTGGAAAAAAAATTTGTGCTTGGGGCAACAACCAATAAGATGATGATAGGACAGAATGATTTCTTGATAGTTTCCATAAATGTCCTATTCTGGGGAATCATAGAAGAATGGTAATATCTTAGTGGCTGTTGTAGCACATTTTCATGAACTTGGTGACATAAAATGCCATAATCTATTTTATCACACTTTTGAAGTACAGATATCCAAAGCAATTTTATTGGGCCCAAATTGAAATGTGATACGCTCAGGGAAAAAAAAAAAAATCCGTTCCTTGCTTCTTCCAAATTCTAGTAGGTAGCTGCTAGCACTTCTTGGCAGTTGACTCCACTTCTGTGTCCACAGGCACATTGCCTTGACTTTTGTTTGTCTGTGTCAAATGTCCTTCCGACTTCCTCTTACAAAGATACACATTATTACGTTTAGGACTGTGAGAGATAATCCAGGATAATCTCCCTATCCCAACTGTCTTAATGGAATCATATCTGCACAAACCTTTTTGCAAATAAAGAAACAATTACAGGTTCCAGGGATTAGAATCTGATTGTATTGGCAGTCATTCCGTAGTCCACTACAAGAAAATTCAGAGCATTTCAGCCTGGACTCGGAGCCTTTCTCCCCCACTTCTCTGTTTTCTCATTGGTGTTCTATTCTGGTTGCTTGTGTATCACAGAAAGGAAAAATTGGCCTCGTCTTCTTTGAAAACATAGAGGACAAAGCACATGAAGTGAAAGAATTGTAGCAAGGCCGAAAGAAGGGAATAAAGGCATGACAAACATTCTGCCTCTTGATTCTGTGCTGTCATTGAAGAACCCTATTTTTGTTGCCTTCCTCTGAAAGCTTCTCAAAGTTTTGACTTTGAAATATGGGCTGAGTTACCCATTTGAAAATTGCCATGTCACATGTTGCAATCAAGACCTTGACTGCTATTGTTGCCCACTACGAAGTTTTATTAACCCTAAAGTGAATTTACTGTTCTGCTCTTGCCGTGGGCTCCTTGACATGGTATATGGACCTGAGATGAAAACCACTTGATGTATAGTTGGAGGGTAATAGACTTCTCTCACCTGGACTGATAAGTCATCACAAGCCCTTACATCCAATAAATCTGAGCAGGGTCCTGGCTTGCATGTAGTATGGGGGAAGGGAGAGCTAGAGTCACGGGAAGATGGATGCTTTTTTTTTTTTTTTGAAACACTGTTTAGTCTTGTACAAACTACTGGATAATAGATGTTAGCAAGGGTGCCATTGATATCAAAGGGGGCCCTACCCATATAAATGAAGCACAGAGAGATTGTTGGATTTGTTGAAAACTGCAAAAGAGAATAGTTATGTTTGGCTCCTGAGGAGTTATTGGGAGAATAGGAGGGTGGGGAAGATGGAGATTAAGGAGTGTAAGAATTCCAAATACCCTAGCAAGGTCCTCTTCTACATTGACAAATTTTAACCCTTTTCAGAGTCATGCAATGTTTCTTCAGTTGAATTCTATATAGATAGACACGGAGAGCTCCACCGATTTTCAATTAGAAGATCTCTGGCTAAAAATCCACCGCGCAACTTTAGCCTAATATCTTCATGTCTCCTTGATCTAGCTCCATCTGCTGCTCTTAGCCTGCGTTTCACTCCTCTGCTATTTTCCCAGGCACATTGAGCTACTCCCAGTTCCCTGTGACTTCTCCTGTTTGTTACTTGGCACAAGTTACATCCCTCCTCTAAAATGCACCCCCCCCCCCCCCCCCCCCCCCCCCCCCCCCCCCCCCCCCCCCCCCCCCCCCCCCCCCCCCCCCCCGCTTCTCCTCCATCCCTTCCCTCAGGCCCTGCAAGAATGCCAAGTCCCACTTGAGTTCTGCCAGGTGCCTGGGTAGCTGCTCTTCCAGCTCAGGATCCCTCATGATTTCTGCAGTTTCATCCTTGAAAAAGTCTCTTTTCCCCCTGCTTCTCTTCGTTGCTTATACTTCTTGTGTTTTGCACAATAATATTTGGCTTTAAAGTTTTATGTCTCTCTTTGCTATCATAATTCTCAAAAATGCATATTTGTGGGCTGGAGAAATAGCACAGTAGTTGGAGCACTTACCTAGCAATTAAAGGTCCTGAATTCGATTCCCCAGCACCACATAATAGCTGGGCATGGTGGTGCATGCCTGTGATCCCAGCACTCCAGAGGCTGAGGCAGGAGAATTGCAGTGTATTGAAGGCCATGTTGGGCTACAGAATGAGTTCAGAACCAGACTGGACTACATAGTGCAACTTGTCTCACAAAATGCACATTTAGTAAAAATAAATGAGAAGTATATGCTGTTAGAAACGTATGCCCATCTGCCACTTCAATAATAGTCACATGGTTGTTTTCCCACTGCAACTATGCCAGCCGCATGCATGTGTTTGAAGAATTATTATGGGGAGAAAAAGAAGAATGGAGCAGAGAAGAGATGATGGAGAGAGAGAATCTATAAGAAAACAGGAAGCGTGGACAGCCAGTGAAGAATCTGTGCTACTGGGTATGAAACAAACAAGCAAAAATGCAGACTTCCAAGAACAGTTTGTTCTTTGAACTGGATATCACCGTTTTTACTGCTGCAAGTAAAAAGCCTCTCAACCCAGCCTCAAGTTTCCAATTCAGTGTGGTTTTTTACATGTTGTATGAGCATGTTTTGTATTGAAATTAGGGGAGAACACCGATTTTCATATGTAAATCAATAGAATTGAAGTAATTATTATGAGTAAAAGAAAGGTAAAAATGAAGTAGTTAACCTTGAAAATATTAATATAGGTCCAGGGCATGAAGTTTTAGCCAATCTTGCCGCCCCCTTCCCCCCTTTTTTGAGACAGGGTCTCGCTTTGTGGTCCAGGCTGGTCCTGAATTCACTTCAGAGCCCAGGCTGGCCTCGAACTCACGGCAATCCTCCTGTCTCAGCCTCCCGAGTGCTGGGATTACAGGGGTGTGCCACCACACCCAGCTTATGTGGTGCTGGGGAATCAAACTCAGGTACTTAGTGCTTGGCTTAGCGCTTGCTCAAGAGCTTTAACCGCTGAGCCATTCCTCCAGCCCCTTGTTCCCTTTCTTAGAGAAAAAGACCCAGGTGGACTTTGTAATAGATTCAAGGAATTTATGGGCTGATCAAAGACAAATGTGTGACCACACAGTGATAGTAGCACGGAGAAGGATTATAGGCAGCTGAAAGGCTGGGGAGATTCAGTCAATAAACCTGTCAGCTCTCTGAAGAGTAAGAAGGCCTGGGATGTCCTGAGAAAGTCAGGGACTGGAACTTAGGAATCTAGGGGGATTTTAACAGAAGCACAGTGGATAGGACCTGGGTCAGATGTTCTGGAGGGCAATAGTGGCTTGGGGTTTTATGGTCCAGGATTCATCTGGTCTATGGCTGTAGGTGTTGTGTACAGATGGATAGGGCATACAAAATAAGGAGACTCCAAATGGCAAAAAATCTATACATTTAGGCTACATTTAAAATAATTGGTCTGTTAAAATATGAGTTTGATGCCAGCAAGATTTTGAGCTAATGGGATTTCCACCTACAGTGAAAAATTATGAAACCTTGGGGCTAAATGCAGAGGTCCTCTCTGGTTCATTTATATAGCTCTCTCTCTCTCTATCTCTCTGTCTCTCTCTCTCTCTCTCTCTCTCTCTCTCTCTCTCTCTCTCTCTCACACACACACACACACATTGTTTTGTAAAAATAACTTTTAAGGATTTTTAAATATCATTTAAAAGACTCAGATGTCTGCATATTGTTTCATTCTGAAGTTTTCCCACAATTTACCAATCCTAATATTTTAAGGACCAATAGATACGCAGGATTGGGTCCAAAGCTTTTTACCTCCAAACCTGCTTTTCACACTTGTATTAAGCCAGGTGGTTAGCTGAGGAATCAATAACTGATTTTTGAAGATAATGTTACAAGGAGAGATTTTGTTTCTATCTTATGCTATTTATTTATGTACCCATTTTAGTATTGATTTATTTAACAATGAGATTCATGGTCAAAGCTTACAGATATGCCTCAGTCCAAAATCAACAGTGCTCATCTGGTGAATATATCATACAAAGAACACTCTATCAAGTTGGGTCCCTGAAGAATCCTAGTTTTGAGGAAAAAAATATACCCCATCTGGTTTCATCTTTCCCTGTGGCAACACATCGTTGTGACACAGAACATCTATACAGATTGTAGTTTTAATGGGAATAGCTTGTCCCTGCTTTGTAAGATGTAAATAATAATGCTATCTACAGTCTTGACACTTGTGAGCAAGGTAAAGTCGATGTGCTAGGGACAGTGGCAGAATGACAGTGGGCCTTCCTCTCACTTTCACTGTACCTGTGAATGGAGGTCCAGTGATGGCAAGATTTGCCTCCAGAGCAAAGTCAGGGAAAGAGACAAACTTTCATCATCGTCACGCAACCAGAGTTTTGAGTAGATATTTCTAGGGTTATTCTTCCTCTGAACTTTTATGTATTTATGCTGTTTAAACTCAAAAGGGGGGAGAGAAAACAAACAAGCAGATAGCTATTGAATAGCTTATGATGCACAATTTATAAGGTACATCTCTCTATAATTTAATGAATTCTTCAAAATGATTTTGTAAATTCCATGTTCCCAAAGTCAACACTAGGGCATAAGAATGATATTTACCTGCAAGGATCATGGAAGTTCCTGGAAGAACTGACGAATTGGATCTGAGCGTTGGGAATAAGAGAGGGTGTGATGGCCTAAGCAGAGGGAAGTAGCACATGCCAAGCCATGGTAGGTATGACACATAAAGGAGAGATCAGTGGATGTGGGTCACATGAAGAAGGAGTTTAGTTTTTGCATAAAGAAATTCTGGTAAGCAAGATAAACTGAATGAGTATATTAGCTTCAGAAGAGGCATGCTGCCATCAGGGTAGTGCACAAACTATAGGACTCGAGGAGAAGCAACGAGACTCATAAGGAAACCTTCGATTCAACCCAGTTGTGCGGTTAGAATTGGGAAGTTGGGGCATTTGGAGTGTGGCCTCCTCTGGCTCTTTGTAAAATTTCAAACATCTTGTAGCTCCATCTGGTGCTGCAGTTTGTTTTTTGTTTTATTTGTGTGTATTTGTTCCCTTTTGCCGAGGGCACTTGAGGCTTAGCCCTTGTCCCCTGCGCTTTGTCAAGCAAGTCTATTTTCTGTACTTCTCCCATCCCTTTGTCTTTGCTGAGCACAGGTTAAAGGAATGACATGGTTACTTTTTTAAGTTACACAGAAATCTGAATCCTCTTTGGGTCTTCTTCAAGAAAGGCTGCTGCCATGGGCGATTCCCTCACTGATGCAAGGAAACTGATTCTGCTCCTGCCTTCCGGAGCATTTGTCATAGGGAGTACACATACTCTTTCAGATGACTCATGTATACTGAGTGTCTGCAACTCAGTGAGGTGCTGAGAGTTTGCTCTCCGCCTGGATAGATGGTTGGAGGCTCTCATTCTAATCAGACAAATATTGGCCTATAGAGTCGAAGGTCTACGGAGATATTTTGAAATATAAAAGGTTATCTCTGTCCGTACCTGTTATAAAATCTTGAAGGGAATAAAATATAGATCTAGCGTAAGGTAAAGTGAAAAAGTCATATGAAAGAGGTAGGTGGGGTGTCTTAAGAAGGAATGCGCTCGTCAGGGGACAAGGAATACATCACCATGGATATTTGTTACAGGGCAAAGTTTCTCTTAAAACCACGTGAGTGCCGACTACGGATTGGAGCGCCTATGTTCTGGGAACTGCAAGGTGAAAGAAAACTAGTCCTGCCTGGCGGTGTTCCAAGAGGCAGGGATAGTCTATAAAATGGAATCCAACTTTTCAATTTATTATTATTTCATTCTCTAGTCTTTCAGAGGGTCCATCTGCCTTGTGGAATCAGGGTTGATTAAAACAGCAGTGACTTTAGAGGAGCCCTTCATCTTGATAAGCCTTTCTAAAACACCTGCTTTGAGTCAGCTTGAAGGCTAAGGATGAGAGAGAAGGTTTCGCCCAGCCTCCTTCCAGGGCCCGTCATTGGTGTGCAAGGTGTGGTCCCATCTTTTAAGACTGGCTGATGCAAACTTACCTTAAATTTTTAAAGAAGGAAGGGACAAAATTATAAAGACAATCTGGAAAAAGAGGAAAAATATATTCAGAGGACCTATTCAACCTGAACTCAAAACATTCTGTAAATGTCAAGTAGTGGTCAGGACACTGAAAAGTATTGGAAAAAAATAGATCGATAGGAGAAAATAGATGCCCAGGAAACAGACCCACATGTAAGTAGTCAAATGTTTTTTTTTTTTTTTTTTTTTTACAAGGACAAGACTGTAGCTCAATAAGGAAGCAACCTTGACTAGTACCTTACTCATCCCCCCCCCCCCCAAAAAAAAAATCCATCTCCAATAGATTGTAGCCTTAAAAGCTGGAGCCAGCAAGTCGGCAGAAAGAGTATGAGAGAAGAGCTTCGTGTGTAAAGGCTGCGTAGTATGACCCAGAAAACATGAACTGTAAAAGGTGTTTGTCTCCCCCAGTGGGAGAGCCCGTGTGCTCAGAGCTTGCCAGTAAGTCTTTTTCTGTGGAGAATCAGTTCCTTGACTAGCCCAGATTCTTCCTTTTCATAACAAATTAAAGTCATGTGCACACCCCCAAGTGAACCTTGTCTTAAGAGTAAAAACTACATTTCAACATTAGAGACACTCCAGACACAGGCCTCCTTGCAGTTTGAAAGTCTAATCTCTTTGTATGAATCAAGCTGGATTATAATTAAGATCTCTGAAATCAGGACCCTGCAGTCTAGTTGTGTTGTCAACTGTAGGAAAGAAAATTCTTACAGGCCCCTACCCTCCTACTGCACAGACCCAGAGTAGCACCCACCATGTTGCAGGTCTTTGGCACATATTTTATATGTGGGCATCCAGTTACAGAAACGCTATTAGAGAAGGGAAGCAATAAAAACAGTACATTAATATTTTAAATGTTGGGGGAAAAGTGTGGCTGGGTGAGAAGCAAATGCTTAAAGAACTTCCCCTTAATAAAAACGACATTCTTGGTTATATGACCCACAGCAAATCGGCTTCAGCTGCGGTTTTATTTAGCAATTTGTGTTTGGTGTTTTCGCTTGGCGATGCTGCCCCATTCCATTTTATGGCATCCTTTACATAAATTTCCAGGAGGACTGGGGTGTAAAACTGTCAATTCCCAGCAGCTCATAAACTAATGAATTTAAATTTTAAGTGGGGGATTTTAAAACATGTGAGGGCTGTTTTCATTATCTGATGGTATGGATCTCTGAAGGTAAGTGGTGATCCATTAATACCAGGATGGCTTCCTTCTGAAACAGGTGAGAATTCTCTCTCTCTGGTTCTCCCTCCCCCATCCCTTTTCCTTTTTCTCTCTCTCTCGCTTCATTCTTTTCCTGCAAAATCTCAGACATTAAATAAATTTTACCTTTGCAAAAGGCATGATACAAATTGTTTTAAATGCTAATTTGAACCAATAAATCTATTCACCCTTGCAAATATTTTCCCACTTTCCTTCATTTTTGAATGTCATTTTGTTCTTCTCTCATCCTTCCCTAATCTCTCTCTCTCTCTCTCTCTCTCTCTCTCTCTCTCTCTCTCTCTCTCTCTCTGTCTCTCTCTCTCTTTCCCTTTCCCTTTCTTTCTTTTCTCTTATCCCTATTTTCCATCCTCTTTTCCTGTCTCTCTTTCTATCAGATTTGAGAACCATGGACATAGCCACATTACCAGCTTAGGAAGGAAAGTAAACATGAAATCCTTGCTTGAAGTTCCGTTAGACCCTTTTCTGATTTAAACATGACTAGCTTTTCAGAAAATGGTGTACAAGAAAACCAACAAAATCAAGAACAAGTCAAAACCAAACCAAGTAGATGCAAGAGATGAAGTAGATGATATTTCTTCCCGTTTATTCCTAGATCTGGATTTCTTTGAGACCTGAGGGAATATGTGATACTGTGTGTGGAGGTGGTAAGGAATTTGAGTAGTTTCTGCTCAGGGTTCCAATAGATGATTGGCTGAAGAAGGTTTAGTGTAAATGTCAAAGCCAGTGGAATTACTTTTTCAGTCATATTTTATAATCTGATGCTATTTTATTGTAGCTCAATAATTTATAGAATTAATGGGATTTTCTTTCATTTCAAATAGCTCACTAATGTTTTAGAGGATTTGTTTTATTTATTTTATTTAATTGTTTCTCATTCTGCTAAGAAACGTCCTAGTCAATCAGCGTCGAGAGTTAGTCTTGTCTTCCTACCTTGGCATCCTCCTACCTACCTGCGGGGGCAAAGCTTCTGGTGTGCGCTTTGTACTCTGTTGAGGAAGTGGGCAAGGTTTGACAAAGAGACATCTTGTCACTTATTTTATTTTTCTAGTGGCCACCGGTTCTTACTTTTGAGCTTGTGGGTAACATGGGGCAGGTGAGTTTGCTTAACAGGTGACTTCTGGATAAAGGTGGTGGCAATTTGTCTGGATTGAGTTTAAGAGTATTTTACAATCAGAAATTAGAAAATTTATTTTAGATTCTTAAACACTACTATTACTATTCCCAAATAGGAAGAAGGAATTAGCAATTAAAACTATCTTTCTTAGGCTCAGAATATATGGTCGCTCCTCAAGGTCAAATTCTTTACTCTATGAACCTATAGCAATGGAATTTTGACTGTTACTCAGAAGACAACCGGATGATCTGACTAGTACGCTATGTTGGCCATTTCCAGCACACAATGTGTAGCATTCTAATAACTCTCAAAACGGTTTTCTACTCTCAAAATCTGACTTCCTGTCTTTCACAATTAATTGTATTTAATTATTATTGTGTTATCTCTAACAACATATGCAAAAAAGAAAGGTAATAGCATCTCTGTCTTGAAATGTGTTTTTGATTTTTTTCATCACTGATGAAATATCACATTTTATCAACTTTTCAAATGTACGCCTCCTTATGATTTCATATAGGAAACACTAGAACTTGACCTTTTAAAACATGGTTTGCTTGGATTCATGGTATTTCTTTAGTATTAATAAGTCAATACTGTGAATTAAGTGGTAGAATTTGATTCACCAGATACTTATATCAGATTGTTTCTTCTTGAAAATATCTATTGGAAATTTTAAAACTATTTGCATCTGTGCCATTTTTGAAATGCCCAAATGAGATTGGACATGAACTAAAACATTTAGTTAATAGAACATCCTTTTTAACCTACATATCCTATTTAACTGTTGTGTGAGACTGCATGGCTGCCACACTAGCAAGCTAAGAATAGGGTTTTGTGACTCTGGGTAACACATCTGTAGAGCTATAATCACCAGTTTCTGTTTTTACCTGCAGGGGTCAGGACCAGACAGTCAATGAGGGCTGAAAAGTCCCAACTTGAACATACTAGTGGACAGCTGAGAGAAAAAGTGAGGTCAGGAAAGCACAGAAGAAGGGAAGATACTTTTATTCTTTCAATTTTTAATGAAGGTGTTATGAGGAGTCATTTTTGTGAGGTCTGTCTGAGTCACCAGCTTTGCTGGAGTATTCTTATTTTCATGTATGTATAATTCAATGTAATATCATTAGTATCATTAGGTGACCTGTCTGCTTCCTCTCCCTTTACTATACCAGGCTCCCTTACCAAACTCTGCAGTGTATTTTATCATTGTGGGCAAAAGGCAATAGGTTTATGAATTTTTAATATTCCTGTCAAGATCTTACAAGAAGAAATTACTTTGTGAGGTGTATAGGGATGCTAGCAGTAAGTTGGAAAGTGGATCATAATCTCAAAATAGTAAATGCTAGCCTGGTGGCTTTCCCACAGAGAGGTAATGTGTCTTGGTGAGACAAGAGAACATTTGTAGAAGAGGGTTTATTTGTGGCTTCTTACTGGCTCTCGTCTTCTGTACCAACTTAATCTCCTAGGCTCTCCTTGAGTCACATTCTGTAAATATCTCCTTGGGTTGATCCACATTGCTGAGGACAAGATGAAGGCCTCTTTCTTTGTCTTTAATCTATGGCTTATAACAGGGTTTAGGAGCAAGTCTGAAGAGGAAAGCAGGAAATCGCAAGAGGTAGACACAGGGAAAAAGGAGAAAGAAAATCAGAGAAACAGAAAGCCTCTAGTAACCACCTGGTAGAAATACCTCCAGTACGGGAGCTGTTTTTGTCATATCTCAAACAGGGGATTTCTCAGTGAATGTTACATTGACCCAGAGAATTCACGTTGCTTTTCACAGACAAGGCATTCGTTTGGTGGTGAGTCCTACTTTTCCAAAGCCCACCCTTTAATAATTAGTTGGTCCAAATATCTCTTTTAGGGCTATCTAACACATTGACTTTGGCTTACTGTATTATGACAGAATTCTGCAAAGACCTAGAATGCACGATAGCAAAGCATGTTGAATTTTCAAATATAATTTACAGAATTTTGAGTTGTTGTTACAGTAATTACATTGTTATTGCCTTGATTATTGGCATCAGCATTTCTAAGAGGGTAACTTTTTCTGCATACTTCCAACACAGCATAACATGATGCTGTATGGCATACATTAACTGCTCATAAAATTTCCACTGGATTATGGCTTATATGGCATACCTTTAGTTGGCCATCCTTATGCACTGATACAAATGAAACATCGGGTATGGCCAGGGGAATTGCCTATATTTTGGATTCACCTGTGACGTTCTGGGATATTTTGTAAATAAGAAGAAAGATACAGAAAATCTGACGGCAAGTGTGGCTCCTGAGCCATGGTGTGACCAGCAAAAAGATCATTTCAAGGTGCGGTTTTGACAAAAGTCGGATGCCTAGAAACAAAAGCATACACTGAGATCTGAGAGATTATTATGGGGAATAAAAAGCTTGAGTGATTGTATCTGGATCAATTTTATCCCAAATCTTAAGTACCAAAAAGGGATCTCAGAGATCATTTTATTACTATGAAAAACCATTGATCATTTCAGATGTTTTGGTGAGGATAGGCCAAGGTAAGCTGAGGTAACCAGTACATCTCAAAGTCTCGGCACAACAATTTTTTCCCCTCATTAATCATCCATGACAAATGTGGGTTAACAGGTGACCAGTTCATCGTGTTTTTTAGAGGCTCAATATGACCTAGAATCCTTCCTGACATACACTTTCTGCCATTAGTGAAGAAGGGGAATATGGTGAATGATATACTTGCTCCTAGGCTTCCTCCTGAAAGTCCTAAACATCCCTTCAATTCACTGCTTTGACCAAAGCAGCCGGGATTCTATGCCAAACTTAAAAGGGGACAGAGACATCTCATCTTACCATGGTGCCAAAATATAAGACAGAAATGTCTCTAAACCATTATAGCAACTCCTACTTTTAAACATACATAAGAGATGATTAAGAAAAAAATGAGGTCAGCCAAGGTGTGCACTGATGTCTGCATGCCTGTCTTCCTGGGTCATATATCATGGGTGCATTCTAAAGCCTGAGTTGTTTTAAAGAAGTGTAATTTGTTCAAAAATTTAGAAGATTTCGCTGTAGTTATTATTTCACCCTACAGTTTTCACCTTGTTTGTTGGTGGATCTTCTTTTACTTTCTCAGATCTCACCTGTATTGATGAATTGCTTCAGAGCTGTGTGAAATAAAGTCTCTCAGGAATATTTATTGGGCCCCTTCTCTGTGTCAGGTTGGCTCAATATTTTTATTTATGACTAAGATTAAACAAACAGATATAGAAGGATGAGGGAGTATGTGATACAAATTAATTCTACATTACACCAAACATTGCTGGGCAGGTTAACTTAACAGCACAGAATTCAAAGTGATCTTAATGAGGCATACAGACTTAATGTTGAATTTAGTAGAGAAACAAAGCTCTGTATTTAGATTATTTTGGAAACACACACACACACACACACACTCACTCACTCACTCATATATGGGAATATCCAAGTTGAGATCCATGCTTCTCAATCTTTCCCATGCTTTTTAGCTTCCTGCAAGGGAAATAACTTAATAGGGTGATCTTTCCATCTATGGAAACAATACCTGATAAATGAATTTAACCCAGATGCTTCACACATTCCTGCATTAGTGTATGCTCATAGACATCTGCTGAAGAAATGAATAAATGAATGAGAAAATGAAACATGTTCCTGAATTTCCAAAAGTAACACACACACACACACACACACACACACACACACACGCACACACACGTACCATGTAGGTAAATCAGATTTCTTTATCTTTATAAGAGGAAAATAAGTTTGTTCTAGGAAATACAGACATTCAAACAATATATTTTTATTTATGTTGACTTGAACTACTTAAAAAATGTATGCTCAGTGATGATAATAAGTTTAATAATAAGGAATGAACGTGGGGTCTTTATAGGACTGTATTGGTTTGATCAAGAATTTCTTGGTTAGAGACTTGACGTCTGGATAGCCCCTTGTGATTTCTGGGACCAGTGTTTGACAAGCAGTCTTAGACTGTGGGTGAAAGGACCTGACTTAAGGTCAAATACTAGGACATTAGTCTACTTCTATCATTAACTAGTTTAGGATCCTGTACAAGTCATCTAACTCAAGGGACTGACCTATCTCAAACTAACTTACAGCATTAAGTTTCATTGTCTATTGGTAACACACTGGAATGTATGGGATGGGGTGAACCCATGTCAATCTCAGTATGATGGTGGGAGCCAATGAAGATAATAGACGTGAAATAATCGGGTACCTTGCACAACGTTTCTCAAAGATCGAAAACATGACAACATCCTCCAAATGACCTGAAGAAACTTACTTGGTTGTACAACATAAACACACTACTAGGAGGCCAGGGTTTCCAGTGCTCTATCAGGGACCTTTCAGAATAACTATAGTAACTCAAATGTGTTTCCAGACAATGCTTTGAGGACTACTAGCAGAGCAGCTATTACAAAGCAGTCGGACCCATCAGCCCATGGCTTGATCCTATGAATAAGGCAGACCAGACTCCACTTGTTTTGCTGTGTCAACCTTCCTTTGCATGATACTACAACTCTTAGTGGGCCTATGAGAAAAAGCACTTGGAACCTTTAGGAAGGCATTTTGTGGTAAGACAGCAAACACAGTCCCACAAACATCAGTTTTCTAGATCTTTGGTTTTGGGCAATTCTGTGGTGGCTTACCATGATTCTCATGAATCGAGTAAACTAAACTGAAAAGAACAAAAAACAAAAAACAAAAAAACAACCTAAATGACACAAGGATGTAGAAGCACAGGATAGCACTGCTCATCAATTTGAGTGTTGTGTGCCTAAAAAAATAGATAGAAAAACCAGGGGTTGTTATACATTCCTATTTCCAGAAAAAACAAAACAAAACCACAACAAAACAAACAACAACAACAACAACAACAACAACAACAACAACAACAACAACAAAAAAAAAAAACAAAGTCCAGGCTAACTGCAAAGAAATAGGTCAGATCAGGAATTGCTGTGGCACTCTAAACAAGCAAGCGGGTCTGCGTAAGTGCTGAGTGGGATTCCCCATGAAGGCAGGACTAAGACATAATTTGCCTTCAAAGTGGAAGTAGTCTTCCCAATGTGGCAAGTTCTACAGCACAGGTGGACTGCTTTAGGAGTCAGTGGGGTTCACAACTGTAAGGAAATGGGAGGTGCACGGATGTCTCACTGTTCAAACATCAGTGTGCATGTAAATCTTCTTGCTACATTTTAAAATGTAGATTTTATTCAATAACACTTGGCCTAGGTGAGGCTCACTAGCTACATGTGCCGAATGCCAAGATGATACCCATCTGGCTGGTTCACAGCCTCCACTTAGAATAGGAAGGAAGCCCCCATGACTCCCGTTCTGTCACAGAGGTTTGAGGCAGGCTTCCTGCTCTGTCTTTTTCTCTCTGTGTGTATGTCTCTGTCCTCCTGTCTCTCACCATAGGCATTTTGATACAATTGAAAATAGTTGTAGAATTTTAATAAAGACTGTGAAGGGGCTCACATGCATATTTGTCCCTTCTGTCCATTGCTGGCTACCCATTTCTCAGAGGCAGGGAGCAACTTTCTTGCCCATGGAAAAGTAACTATGCTATTCTCACAGCATAGGGAACTCTTAGCCTCAGAAGCCAACACTGAATTCCAAAAATTTCCCTATTCAGCATGGGATCATCCTAATCACTTTCTTGGGAGAGCAATAAGTTCCTCTCTATGCTAGAATTATTATGCCAACCTCATTATAGTAATGATTGTCCTTTATCGACGGCTCACTATATGCTGTGTGTGATTATGAAATCATCTTATTGAATCCATGTAAGATTCATAAATTGGATAGTGTGTAATTATCCATATTTTACAAATAAAAAAATCTCAGCCCAATGCCAAACCTTCACTTTGAACCATATCACTAACCCCCTGCCAATACCCACCAGGCCCACCTTTAACCATAGGTTTGGTATTTTTTTTCCCCATTCATTTACTACTTATATGAAGAAACATTAAGAGTTCAGTATAATATATTTATGGAATTAGTGGAAATAGCCATTCATTCAACAAGTTGGTTCCTTATATTTAAATATAAGCAGTTGCTCCTAGAATAAGTTCAATAGTTTTCACTTTTTTTAAGACGGTGTCTTAGCTTTGAGCAGATACTCTGTTGTTTCACTTTTGGTTTAAGTCAGGAGAGAGATTATTTGTACAAAGATGCTCATTTAGTGTTCATTACAGGAGGAAAGAAAGTGTTAAGAGTGATATTGTTGAATGGAAAGATATTTATATCTTGAGGTCACTTTTCTGTAAATGAAGACAAAGTTAAACACATTAGAATGATCCTAAGACCGGGCTTGTGCCTGGCTAACAGAGCTGGTAACTGGGCCCTGATGCTCTGATGGTGCTTGTTTGCCCTATGGGCAGAGATTTTGTGCATTTCAGGTTCCTTTCCATATTTGAAGATCTATAATAGACATCGGCAAATGGAAAGGTAAGAGAAATGGAGCAGAAAAAATAAAACCTACTTCAATCTTTTTATCTCAACTTTCCCCAAAAGGGTTTGACCTCATGTGTGGAAAACCCATTATGTCCCCCAGAAGGCCATGAAACTTTCTTTGGAATGTACCATTTTAGAACATTTTTCCCTTCTCACCTGGTTTTTCCAACCTTGATTTTCCTACTGGAGAACTCTTGTCATTTGAAAACCCCACATTGAAGATCAATTTTTAAATTCTCTGCCCTGGAATTGTGAAACAAAACTGGGAAGGTGGCAGCTTCCAAAGACAATGTAACTTCTCACATTCATAGAATGTTTCTCAGGATGCCAAGCAGAGAAGGGACCAAAGAGAAACTTGTAGAGCTACAGAATCTGTAGAGCTCAGAAACCTACAGAAACCTGTAGAGCTCAGTTTCTATCTCAGTGCCTCTCACAACCCAGCAGCTTGTATATCTTGAGTTTTTTTTTGTGCAGAAACTTAAACTTGGCCTCCTAAACTGGATCTTTGTTGGTACTACCAAGGTATACTTACAGAGATTTTTTTAATTTTGTGGACTTAATGTCTTATTATCATGGTAAAACAAAAGAAATAATGAAATGTTAAAAACATAAAAGGAGAGGGGACCGTGCTTTAGGGAAGATGCAAAAGAGGCTTTGTGTAAATCCTCAGCTGGCCAGCTAGAAGCTACAGACTTGGCCAGATGGTTGTGTCAAGTGAGAAAGGTGGATCTCTGGGGTCCTCCAAACTGGAGGCCTTTCATTCCTTAACCTCCTGCTCTATGCAAGAATGATGCTCTTGAATACTTTCTGTCAAGTTGTGAAAATGTTGATGGGCTGTAAAAACATTATTGATTTGCAGAATCTGCAAAGATGTGAAATTCGGGGTGTTCTAAAGAAGTATGTCAAATTGTAACTTAGAGATTAAAGCTTGAGGATGTCTAGGTGGAAGAGGAAAAGGAGGTCTCGGTGTGGGCACTCATATATTTGCCTGAGGTGCATCCACTCAGTCCGTGTGCGTGTGTATATTTGCATGTGCTCAGCAAGTGTTTGAGCAAGCCAGTGTTACCACAGAGAGAGTTGTGAGCTATGTAAATAATAAACAGGTCACTGGCTTCCTGTCATATTGTCACCATATAAAATATACAGGGGTCACAGGAGTGACTTGGCCCGAACATTTCTGGGAAGCACTGCCTTTGGGGACCTTTGAAAAGAACCTGCAAGTTGGTTGTTGTGAATTTGCTTTTAGAGTCAGAGCATATACTTGTGAAAGACCTTGTACATGGTTCACAGGGTTTCTTTGAATTGAATTAAGATATGTGTTAAGTCCTTGACCCTGAAGCCTTTCAATGAACATCTGTGTGAGTATAAGCTCAAAATTGTTATACAACAACTTTATTTAAGAGCAGGCTTTCTTATTGTCAGATATGCAAAGTTGCAATTGACAGCGTTCTGGGGCTGAAAATACTCATGTGTGTAGGTTGGATAATTCCTTGACATGAATATAGCAGATGAAATCCCAACATCAGATAATACATTGACCTTGTAAGGTTTGTTCCAAAGCTGAGTTTCTATTGTTTATTTGATACTCTCTACTTGACATGTTCTTTCTCAATTTCTTCACATTGGACGCTCAAGAGAAGATGAATAGAGTGTCAGTAACAGGGAGAGAAAGAATTATCTGAGCAGATTTTGGTTTAAACTAAAAATTCAGTATTGGTTTGTTCAAATGTCTAGTCTATCTCATGTCTTCGCAGAGATCTGGAATTGTATTAACAAGTGAGTGACAAAGAGGTATAATCTCATCTGAACTTTACCATTAGGCTCGGAGTAGCTTCAAAGGTTTGATTAAACATACTTATAATAATTACATTCAAAGCTATTGGAATTCCAGTGTATTTTTTTTTAAGATTCATCATTTAATGAAGTAAAATGAATTGCAAGGCTCTTAGTCAGTGAATAAGCACTTTTGGAGCTCAGAAATACAATTTATCAATAGGACTTATTACTATTAGACTTGTTTTTTAGCTTTCTTTGAAGGTTTAAGAGCCATTGTCCACCCACACATCAGATTTAGTCAAAGGCTATTATGAAAAGACATAATTATTTTTCCAAGGTCTGCAGGACCAGATTCAATTTTGGAAAATGAGTTGGTATAATGGTTTGAGCCTGAGTCCATCAGTCAAAAACACTAAATTATATGGGGCAGAGGGAGATTGAAAAAAAATAATAACTGGAGAATTCTGGCAAAAACTATAGGTGCTTGGGCTAGAATCAGCATGCTGAGGCAAACCAGGCCAGAACTGGACCTGTGGGCTAGAACTGGGCTATGTCACAAGGACTAAAATAGATAGCTTATGGAAGAAGGCTGAGACTGGGAGAATATACCAGGTACTTCAGAAGAAAATGTCACAAGAGCAATGTGAACTTCAGTCTCATTTCAGCTGTGAGGTGACAGAAATTAGAGCAGGCCAAGGAATAGGATGTCGGGAGTACTAGAAAAATACAAAAAAAAAAAAAAAAAAATAGTGTGAAGTCTTTGCTTCAGAACTTGCCTATAGGAAGATATAAAGTACTGGACCTGGGGAGAAATTGCTGTCAGCTGTTTTAAATAAGAAAGACAGGAAGTCAGTCTGTTTTAACTATAGAGGCCTATAATCCCAGCGCTTTGGAAGGCAGAGGCAGGAGAATCACAAGTTGAAGCCCTACACCTGGGCAACATAGCGAGGCCCTGTCTTAAAAAAAAAAAAAAAAAAAAAAAAAAAAAAAAAAAAAAAAAAAAAAAAAAAAAAAAAAAAAAAAAAAAAAAAAGCTGGGAATGTATGTGACTCACTGTGCAGGACACACACACACACAAAGGGAGGAACATATTCTATTCTAATTAATTTATGAAAAGTCTCCATGAGGTAAGATCCTCTAGCCATCCAGATTGTTGTTTTGCTTTGTTTATTAGTTATAATTAAAGCAATTCCCCAATATTCCTTGCCTTGATTTTTCCCTTTTCATTAGCAAAGACATTCTTTGTGCTTAGAAAATGCATCTTACGTATTTTTTGAGACAGTAGCAACCATCAGCAATCCTTATTAATAAGAGGATTTGTGAATGACTTAATGATCTATCCTGCTTTTAGATTTCCCCTCCCTCTTCCTGAGTTTCTTTTATTGTAGCCACACTAACTGTTCCTCCCTTAGGTTTCTGGTCAATGGACACAATGACGCAATGGTCTTTTAGAACTAGCACGCCTACTCAGTAACCATGGCTCTGTAAATATTAAATAGTTACATA